>CM037631.1:40893153-41162669 GCA_015227895.2 Colaptes auratus
TGCTTCTCAAGTCTTATGAGGAGCAGCTGAGGGAACTGGAGTTGTATAGCCTGATGAACAGGAGGATGAGAGGAGACCTTCTCATACTCTACAGCTCCTTTAAAGAGGTTCTAGTAAGATGGAGATATATCTCTTCTCCCAGATAACAAGCAATAGGTCAAGAGTAAATGGCCAAGGAAAGTTTAGGCTAGACATTAGAAAACAATTATCATCATGGAAAGGTTGTTAAGGCCTGGAGCAGGATGTTTAGAAAAGTGGTGGAGTTACCATTCTTGAAGTATTTAAAAGATGCGTAGATGTGTTTAGACGGAAACAGTTTAGTGGTAGACTAAGGTATCTTAAAAGGTCTCTTCAAACTGAAATGACTGAAAGTTAACTGCTTAGCTCTATGCCATGTAGAAGGTCAACATTCGTCTTTTTCCTAGCCAGCAACTTTTAAATATAGAGTAAAAACATTAGTTAAAGAACTAGATTGAGGTATAAATATCACTTTACCTAATAGTTACAGAATTATGTTCATTCTTTTAGGCTTAGCAAATTCTATAAATCATGGATACTGACCCTGTTTTTTTCATGCATGTATCCATACTACCTCGTCTACCAGGACTTCAGCAAGGCCTTTGACACTGTTCCCACAGCAAACTCCTGGCCGAGCTGACAGTCCATGGCTTGGACAGCAGCACTCTGTGCTGGGTTAGAAACTGGCTGGAGGGCTATGCCCAGAGAGTGGTGGTGAATTATACCACATCCAGCTGGAGGCCAGTCACTGGTGGTGTCCTCCAGGGATCAGTTCTGGCCCCATCCTCTCAGTATCTTTATTGATGATCTGGATGAGGAGATTGAGTCAGTCATCAGTATAGTTGCACGTGCAACCAAGTTGGGAGCAGATGTTGACGGTTAGAGGGTAGAAGAGGGGCCTGCAGAGGGACCTTGACTGGCTGGACAGATGGCAGAGCCCAACATGATGACATTCAAGAAGTCCAAGTGCCGGGTGCTGCCTTTGGCCACAACAACCCCATGCAGACTGGGGTTGGAATGACTGGAGAGCAGCCAAACAGAAAGGAACCTGGGGGTACTGATTGACAGCCGGCTGAAAATGAGCCGGCAGTGTGCCCTGGTGGCCAAAAAGGCCAAGGGCATCCTTTTGCATCAGGAATAGTGTGGCCAGCAGGAGCAGGGAAGTCATTCTGCCCCTACTCTGCACTGGTTAGGCCACACCGTGAGTACTGTGTCCAGTTCTGGGCCCCTCAGTTAAGAAGGACATCGAGTCACTTGAACATGTCCAGAGAAGGGCAACAAGGCTGGTGAGAGGCCTCGAGCACAATCCTTATGAGGAGAGGCTGAAGGAGCTGGGATTGTTTAGCCTGGAGAAAAGGAGGCTCAGAGGAGACCTTAGTGCTGTCTACAACTACCTGAAGGGAGGTTGTAACCAGGTGGGGGTTGGTCTCTTCTCGCAGGGAACCAGCACCAGAACAAGAGGACACAGTCTCAAGCTGTGCCAGGGGAGGTTTAGGCTGGAGGTGAGGAGAAAGTTCTTCACAGAGAGAGTTGTTAAACTTTGGAATGTGCTTCCCAGGGAGGTGGTGGAGTCACCATCCCTGGAGGTGTTTAAGAGGGGACTGGACGTGGCACTTGGTGCCATGGTTTAGTCATAAGGTCTTGGGTGACAGGTTGTACTTGGTGATCTTTGAGGTCTTTTCCAACATTATTGATTCTATGATTCTATGATTCTAATACTTTGCATGTGGGTGATATGGGTTCACAATTGACATTGGAATGTTGAAACAAGCATTCTGGTCCTTATATACTAATATGCTAAATTTGTAGGGGTTCTTTTTGTTTGTTGTTTTTACTATTGTTTGTGGTGGGTTTTGGGGTTGTTTTGTTTTATTTTGTTTTCCTTTATTTTATATAATTTCCAGGGTAGATAAGAGGGAATGTTTTGGTGGGTTTTGGTGGGGGTTTGTTCTTGGGGTGTTTGTTTGTTTGAATTTGGTTTTGCTTGGTGTTTGTTTGGTGATGTTTGACAGGATTTAGACATAAAGAAATATGCTTTCTTTCAGCTCTGAACCACTTCTGGTCATGGTGAAACAGAACACTGAGTTTCTGATAAACTTGCTGAAAATGTTAATGTCCCTTGGCACCTACAGTGAGATTATTCCACTTCTACACACATCTGGTCTACATGATTAACAGTAATTCTTTACTATCAAAGTAAAAATCTTTTAAAAAAATCTTACTTTATCAAAGCTTGTAACTAAGGGGAATATAGGAACCATGAAGACCCAGCCCTGCTTATAAGCAAATTGATTGTTATTTTTTCTCTCTTACGTGAGCCCAGAACAGTTTTAACTGCATAGCATGCAAAAATATTTTCATAGAATCATAGAATTGTTAGAGTTGAAAGGGACCTCAAGGATCATCTAGTTCACTCCCCCTGCCATGGGCGGAACACCTCACACTAGATCAGGTTGCTCTGAGCACATCCAGCCTGACCTTAAAAACCTCCATGGATGAGGCCTCCACCACCTCCCTGGGCTGCTCCAGTATCTCACCACCCTCATGGAAGATCTTCCTATCATCTAATTTGAAATCAACCCCTTCAAGTTTTGTTCCATCCCCTAGTCCTATCACTACCTGACATCCTAAAAAGTCCCTACCCAGATTTCTTGTAGGCCGCTTAAGATACTGAAAGGTCACAATAAGGTCTCCTCAGAGCTTTCTCCTCTCCAGACTGAACAGCCCAACTCTCTGGGTCTGTCTCCACAGGAGAGGTGTGCCAGCCTTCTAAGGTAATTTTAATTACCTTGGTTATTTGAAGGTAAAGATTTCAATATTCTTTAAAAAAATCATAGAAAGAAGTCTTGTAGACTATAGTATGTACTTTATATTAACAGTTACAAATACTCACAAATGAAGAGCTTCATCAATTACATGCCCTGAAATCAAAAGTACTAAATCAATAAACCACTATGTTAAAAAAATAGAACATTTTTCAGTAAATTTATGTCAGACAGTCAGTGTTGTTTCCATCAAAACAGCAATCAAATGAACATAACAAACACACACACAATCTTTATGAGCTTCCATTTACAACTGATTTATTAACGTTTTAAAATGGAGTTTTGTAATATAACTCCATTATGCCCTGAAAGACATTGGTAAGTCACAATTCACAGTAGTAATAAGAAAAAACTTTCATCCATTTATGAAACTTCTCCTGCAAGTTCTAAAAAAACATTTGAGACTTTCTGCCTTTAGATTCTCAGTATCAGAAAAAGAAAATCAATGTCATTAAGAAAAACTGGTCTTTTATGGTCAAATATTAAAAAGGAGAGAGTGCTATAGTGTAAGGGGAAGAATCAGCACCAAATCAGTTAAGGACTTCAGGAAAGTCTGGGCATAAATGCAAGCTCATTTATGTTTCTACTAGCACAATCAGAAGCTATCTACATGTCTGAGTATTTACTGCAAGGGTCTGGGACTTAAGTCTGAAAACCATTGCAGGCAGCATGAGAATGTAGAAAGTGTCTTTCTAGAGAGAAGTTCTTGCCTACATGAGCAAGAAATACTGTGTGAGCAGGTTTTACAGAGTTTATATTTTCACAGTTATTAATGGCACTTTCAGATGACTAAAAATCCCCACCCTATTTCAGAGAAGAAACTGATTATATGGGATTAAACTTGGAGATAATTCTATCTCCTAATTCTCCTCTTCTGTCTTGCTCAGAGGAAACTTGAGGACACCAGAAGTGATGAAAAAGATTGAATTAGTTAGTCTGACTTTGCAGAGCAACCGTTCAGGACTCCAGATTTTGTTGTTGTATTAAATATTCCAATGAAACAAGAAGGTCACAGAAACCTGTCCTTGAGGGATCATGAATAATTTAAGAATAATTATCCTTCCAGTGTACAAGGCTGAAGAAAAAGCATCTTTTATCAAATAAGGAGAATTTGTTAGTTACTTGACAATATTCTCTGTTGGTTTAGGCTAGAGTGCACCACAAAGTATCTGTAATAATCTAAATTTGCAAAGTAAAACACAACCAGGATCAACATAATCCCAAATTCTGATTTTGATTGCAGTGAAAAGCAGAACTAAGAAGGTGCAAGTAATAAAAGCAGATAGATGAGAAAAAATTACAGCCTCTGTTGCATTCCTTGAATCATAGAATCCTGGACCCCCTTTTTTTTAAGGGCTGCTACCAGGGTACTTTCCGAATAAGTTGCTTAAAACAAGCTGAGGTTTGCCCTGCAGAAGTCCAAAAGTGAGGGTTCTGTTACTGCTCCTCTCTATTTCCCTGCATATTGAAAACTCCACTGTTTCATGATTGCTGAACTCCAGAGAGCCTCCGCCCATCACATTGCCCACCAGCCCTTCTCTATTTGAGAACAGCAGGTCAAGCAGAGCCTGACCCCTGGTAGGCTGACTTAACAGCTGCATCAGGAAGCTGTCCTCCATACACTCTAGGAACTTTCTGGACTGCCTCCTCTGTTGAATTAAGTTCCCAGAAATGTCTGGCAGGTGAAGTCACCCACAGGAACAAGGTCTAATGATCTTGAGGCAGCCTCCTGTTGCTTAGAGAATATTTCATCAAGCTCTTCATCTGGGTTGGGTGGTCTGTAACAGACTCCAATCAGGATGACAGTTTTGTTAGGCCTCCGATTTTAACCCACAGGCACTCAATCCTTTCATCTGCAACCTCAAGTTCTGAGCCCTGCTGTGGCCGGTTGATGCTATGCCTTTAAGAAAGAGACAGTTGCTGAACACTCTGGCTGAATGTTTTTGATATTTGAACAAAAACAAGATAGTCTAAACTAATTTCATTGGTGCTGTGGGGTGCAGTTTGGAGTTTGGGTTCTGTTAGTTCAGTCGTGTCTGGTCTGGGTTCAGGCTGGTGCAGTCTGTGCTCTTTCTCTCTGAAGCAGAACGGCCTTGATTAAACAGCTAACCAGATAAGAACACTAATTTTGCATGTGCTTCTTAGCTAACAGAATTTTTTTTCCTAATTGCCTTTCTCTCTCTCTCTAACCCTTTTTGGAAAAAAGGGGAGGTGGGGAGGGAGAGAGGGGGGTTCAGGAACCCCCCTGGCCGGTGGAGGGAAAAGGTTTTCTGCATTGTGTTCATTGTTATATTTTCCTGTATATATTGTAAATATTGTATATTTGTGTATATATTCATTGCATTCCATTTATGCTTGTAAATATAGCTTTCATCTGCTTTTCGACTGAGCTAGCTGTGGTTTCTTCCCTGTGTGTGGGAGGGAACTTTCTCCCCCACCACATATTTTTAATTGGCGGCCCAACGCGCGGCTTGTGGATAGTTGCTGTCCAGAAGCAGAGCAAAAGTTGCTTGATTTATTGTCTGCTCAGGTCGGAGTTGCAAGGATGAAGTGTTTGGATTTAGAGCGTCTGTTTTTTTTCATCTTGGGGTTTTTTTCAATCTTGTGGGTCCTTATCTATAAGCATGTCCTAGGATTGATTTTCGATCGCTTAAGCAGATACTTGATGTATAAATTGTATTTATGGTTTAAGTATAAGATTCAGCTTCTCTATGATCGGTGCCTGGGATCTTTTGGCTTATAGATACAGGAATGTGACTCTCCCACTCTGCCCATAGAGATATAAAGGAGTTTAAGATCCCAGTTGGTGAAAGGGTTGTTTTAAGTGATGGCTGGGATCCGAAGGTGATTTATTTTATGTGTGCAATCCTGCTGTTGGTGATAAGCAATGCGTACTTGTTTATGCTCTGTCCGGGAGAAGAAAGTTCTAAGACCTGTTTTGTAATTAGGCGTAGACCAAAGGAGAAAGAACAGCTCTAACGCAGAGAAATATTAATACTAACAAGAAGAATATTCTAGTGGATGAGAAATATCTAGTGAGAGAAATGCAGGATCTGTATCAGTTAAAGATAAAGCTAAAATTCCATGGGAAAGGCTGCTCTGAACGGTGCTGTTGGTGGCTCTGGCAATCAGCCAGCTGCTGCGGCAGCGGCAGCGCCTAACATGGCGGCTCCCCCGTCCTCGGCAGCCATTATGCGGCAAAGCCAGTTCCTCCTTCTTCTTCGGCAGGACCGAAGTGTCCTCCACAGCAGCTGATCCGTCTCAAAACCTGTCAGCTTCTGTTAAGCCAGCTGTAAATTCAAACACAGCTCCAGTTAAGCAGGTAGCTGTTTTAACTACAAGAAGTGGAAAGGGCAAAGCTGACTCAGATGCTGATGCTGGTGAGGGAACTTCTGCTTTAAGAGACCCTGCTGAGGAAGAGGAGAAGATTTGTCTTAAAGATATAGCTGAGTTATTGAGAACATCACTGGATGGAAATGCAGGGCAAATTGCTGATAGCAGGACAACAAGAGGTGGTACACCTGACCTTAAGAGATTCTTAGGAGAGTGACAAGGAGATTAATGGGGCAACAAGTCAGGAAGAGGAGGAAGGGGAGGAGTCAGATGACATTCTTGGCTGTTCTCACCAAGGGAAGAGATAAGAATGTGCGTAAAGATTATATCAGAGCAGATAAGGAGCCATCCTAGCTTGGCTTGGTAGATGCTATGATACAGGTGCTCCAGCTCTAATAGTTGGAGACAAGTCAGCAGCTCAACTAGGAACTCTCTCAAAGGATAATGGATAGATAGAACATCTAGGCAGGACTCTCAGTAAGGTTACTCTGTGGATACGCCTTTTAATGGCAACCCTCATGAGATATCCTTCCCGAGATGATCTTCCATGGAATCCTAAGCCTGGACTACCATAGAGGAGGGAATTAAGCGTCTGAGAGAATTTGCTGTCAGAGAGGTACTCTATGGTGACCATGAGACTCTGAATCCTGATGAAATTCCTGTAGGAACTGGTCTTGCTAAAAAGCTCATCAAACTTGCTCCTCCTAACTATGCAAATATTCTGGCAAGCAGGATTGTGGCAAGAAATTATGGCGGAGCTTCTCCTACGGTGGCCAATTCACTGATCAAATGAGACAATTGGAGGATAGCATGACACGTGTTTCTTTGGTTTCAGCATTGAAACTCTGTCTGGTGAGATAAAGAATTGCATGAAAGAGCTGAAGGATGAATTTAAAATACCATTTCCCAATTGGCACAGAGAGATAATTCCAATTCTTCCTCCGGATGGATACAGTTTCCTCTGTGAGGAATAGGCGTCCTCCAAGGATGTCATTCCAAAACAGATCATTCCAAAACAGGTCATTCCAAAACAGATCCAACCAAAACAGACCACCAAGGCAGTCACGTGGAAGTATTTGGATAACTCTGCGTGATCAGTTTGGTGAGAACATGAACAGATGGATGGTCAACCAACTGCTAATCTTTTCAGGAGACTGAGGGAACTGCAAAGTGGCAGAGCCCGAGGTAGCAATACCAGAAGGGTAGCTGTTCCTTCCACAGTTCCCCAGGACAACTCTAATAGCTCCAGCAGTGGCTCCAGTTCTAACACTGCACACTGTGCTCATTGCACATGTGGGCATGTTCCCCATAACTAGGGGTGCCCTGCCTCCTGCCAGGGGAGGAGAGGGGTAACAGAGATAACCGAATCTATTGGGATGTGTACATCCAGTGGCCTGGCACTTCACAATTTCAGAAGTACAGGGCCTTGGTTGACACAGGGGCTCAGTGCACCATAATGCCATCAAATTATCAGGATCAGAGCTATAACTATTCTGGGAGTCACTGGTGGATCTCAAGAGTTAACTAAGGTGGAGGTTGATATAAGTTTAACTGGTAAACAGTGGAGGAAGCATACAGTTGTGACCGGACCTGATGCACCTTGTATTCTGGGAATTGATTTTCTGAGAGAAGGGCATTTCAAAGACCCTAGAGGTTACAAATGGGCTTTTGGAGTAGCATCTGTAGAAATTGATGGACAAAAGCTGAAGCTGTCTGTTAGACCTGATCTTTCTGATGAATCTGCAGTTGTGGGACAACACAAGATTGAGGACATTAAATTGCCGGTTGCTTCTCAGACTGTGCATCACAGACAATACAGAACCAACCGTGACTCTTTGTTGCCCATTCAGAATCTGATTCGTCAGTTGGAGAGTCAGAAAGTCATCAGCAAAACTCATTCACCTTTCAACAGTCCAGTGTGGCCTGTGCGAAAGCAGAATGGAGACTGGCGTCTGACAGTCGACTACCGAGCCCTGAATGAAGTAACTCCACCTATGAGTGCAGCAGTACCAGACATGATGGAACTCCAGTATGAGCTGGAATCCAAAGAGGCCAAATGGTATGCTACCATAGACATTGCTAATGCCTTCTTCTCTATTCCCATAGCAGAGGAATGCAGGCCTCAGTTTGCTTTCACCTGGAGAGGAATCCAGTACACTTTCAACAGATTGCCAATGGGCTGGATCCACAGCTCCAGCATCTGTCATGCAGTGATCCACGATGCTCTGGAGAAAGGTGGTGCTCCAGAACACATCCAGTTCATCGACGATATCATCGTCTGGGGTAAAACTGCTGAGGAAGTCTTCGAGAAAGGTAACAAAGTCATTGACATTCTTCTGAATGCAGGTTTTGCCATCAAGCGAGACAAGGTGAAAGGACCTACCAGAGAGATCCAGTTTCTGGGAGTGCGGTGGCAGGATGGACGCCGACACATTCCAGTGGATGTGGTAAATAGAGTCTCTACCATGGCAAATCCCATGAACAAGCAAGAACTCTACGTTTCTTGGGGATAGTGGGATTTTGGAGACTGCACATTCCTGGTTACAGTCAGATTGTGAAACCTCTGTATGATGTGACTCGAAAGAGAAACAATTTCCACTGGGGACCTGAACAACAAGCAGCTTTTGACCAGATAAAGCAAGAGTGGTTCAAGCAATGGGTCTGGGACCTGTCCGAGATGGTCCAGACATTAAGAACATTTTGTACACGGCTGCAAGTGACAATGGTCCAACCTGGTGCTTGTGGCAAAGAGCTCCAGGTGAGACACGTGGACGACCTCTTGGTTTCTGGAGTAGAGGTTACAGAGGTTCAGAGGCTAATTATACTCCAACAGAGAAAGAGATTCTAGCTGCCTATGAAGGAGTAAAAGCAGTTCTGAAGTGATTGGAACTGAATCACAACTTCTCTTAGCTCCCAGATTACCAGTTTTGAATTGGATGTTCAAAGGCAAAGGTTCCACACCACATCATGCAACAGATTCCACCTGGTCTAAGTGGATGGCTCTGATAACACAGAGAGCTCGCATGGGAAATCTTGAAAGACCTGGTCTGGTGGAGGTGATCTCAAGTTGGCCTGAAGGTACCAACTGCACTAAACCTCCAGAGGAGAGAGTAACTCGTGCTGAGGAAGCTCCTCCTTACAATGACCTTTCTGATGATGAAAAGAAATATGCTTTGTTCACAGACGGTTCCTGTCGGCTGGTCGGGAACAAGCGAAGGTGGAAGTCTGCAGTGTGGAGTCCAACACGCCGAGTTGCAGAGGCAAAGGATGGAGAAGGAGAATCCAGTCAGTTCGCAGAGGTAAAAGCTGTCCAGCTAGCTCTCGACGTAGCTGAACGTGAGAGGTGGCCAAAGCTTTATCTCTACACCGACTCATGGATGGTAGCCAATGCTCTGTGGGGTTGGCTAAAGACTGGAAAAGAATGGTTGGCAGAGAAAAGGAAAGCCTATATGGGCAGCTGACCTGTGGCAGGACATTGCTGATCGAATCGAGAGAATTCCAGTGAAGGTGAGACACATTGATGCTCACATCCCTAAGAGCAAAGCTACTGAGGAACAGCAACACAACCATCAGGCAGATCTAGCTGCAAGAGTTTCTCAAGTAGACATGGACTCTGATCTTGATCTCGACTGGAAACACCGAGGTGAGATATTCTTAGCTCGGTGGGCTCACGATTCGTCAGGACTCAGGCAGAGACATGCAACCTACCAGTGGGCACGTGACAGATCCATAGACATTTCCATGGATGCTATCACACAAGTCATCCATGACTGTGACATTTGTGCTGCTATTAAGCAGGCAAAGCGACTTAAGCCCTTATGGTATGGTGACAGATGGTCCAAGTACAAGTATGGTGAAGCTTGGCAGATTGACTACATCACTCTACCACGTTCTCGTTCTGGTAAGCAGTATGTGCTTACTATGGTAGAGGCAAACACTGGATGGTTGGAAACTTATCCAGTTCCACATGCAACTGCACGCAACACATTCTTGTCTGGAGAGACAAATCCTGTGGAGACACGGAACTCCAGAGAGGATTGAGTCGACAACGGACTCATTTCAAAAACAACCTTGTAAAGAGCTGGGCCAAAGAGCACGGCATTGAGTGGATATTCCACATTCCCTACTATGCACCAGCTGCAGGGAAGATTGAACGCTACAATGTTTGCTGAAGAGCACTCTTAAAGCCATGGGGGGTGGATCTTTGAAAACTGGAAAAACATTTAGCACAAGCAACCTGGCTGGTAAATAGTAGAGGTTCAGTGAACCGAGCTGGACCGGCACACTCAGATCTGCTACAGAAAGTAGAAGGTGATAGAGTTCCTGTTGTTAGAGAAAAGAATCTGTAGGTAAAACTGTTTGGGTGTTTTCTCCCTCAGGAGAGGCTAAACCTGTCCGAGGGGTGGTTTCAGCTGAAGGTCCGGGTCACACTTATTGGGTAATGCAAGAGAATGGTGAAATTCAGTGTATTCCACAAAGAAATCTAACTTTAGCTGAAAGAGTTTA
Source organism: Colaptes auratus (assembly GCA_015227895.2). NCBI lineage: Eukaryota > Metazoa > Chordata > Aves > Piciformes > Picidae > Colaptes > Colaptes auratus. The sequence continues at coordinate 40,903,836 of CM037631.1, forward strand.
ATTTCAGAGTGTTGTACAGCTACATCGCGCCCAAAGGAAGAATCCTTGAGGAATCCACGGTGCACGAACCCTGAGAACCCTGAGAGCCCTGAGTCAACTGAGAGTCCCTGTTTTCCCTGTTTCCCTGTTTCCCTTTTCTTCGCTTTGTCTGCGAAGAGACAAACTGTTCTCTATTTTTCTTGTTTCTTGGACTTCTGAATCATCTATACCTGAGGATAGCCGGAATGGACTATCAACTTTGCTTACAAATTGTAGCTATTGTTTTAGATTGGATGGACAGTATGAACAGCCAATGAAATTGTTTAGAAGAGGTGGATTGTGGCCGGTTGATGCTATGCCTTTAAGAAAGAGACAGTTGCTGAACACTCTGGCTGAATGTTTTTGATATTTGAACAAAAACAAGATAGTCTAAACTAATTTCATTGGTGCTTGTGGGGTGCAGTTTGGAGTTTGGTTCTGTTAGTTCAGTCTGTGTCTGGTCTGGGTTCAGGCTGGGTGCAGTCTGTGCTCTTTCTCTCTGAAGCAGGAACGGCCTTGAGTAACAGCTAACCAGATAAGAACACTAATTTTTGCATGTGCTTCTTAGCTAACAGAATTTTTTTTCCTTAATTGCCTTTCTCTCTCTCTCTAACCCTTTTTGGGAAAAAGGGGAGGTGGGGAGGGAGAGGGGGTTCAGGGAACCCCCCTGCCGGCTGAGGGAAAGGTTTTTCTGCATTGTGTTCATTGTTATATTTTCCTGTATATATTGTAAATATTGTATATTTGTGTATATATTCATTGCATTCCATTTATGCTTGTAAATATAGCTTTCATCTGCTTTTCCGACTGAGCTAGCTGTGGTTTCTTTCCCTGTGTGTGGGGAGGGAACTTTCTCACCCCACCACACCTGCCAACTCTAGAGCTAGTACCGTCTTGCCCTTTCTAGATAATTTCACCCCATCAAGGTCCAGCAGGTCAGGTGCAGTAAATATTGCCCCTTGATCAAAGAACACAAAATTCCACTGTTGGCACCATCCCTTGAGCCAATTGTTGATAGTATGGGTTCTCCTGTTCCTGTCAGCGTACACCCCTGCCACTGAGGGAACTGAGCATAACACCACTTGAGCTCCTGCCCCATCAACCAGTTGTCCAAGGGCCTTGAATTCCTTTCTAATTGTCTGGTGCCTTTCTTATCAATCTCATGTCCTCCAGGTTGGACTACCAGCAATGGGTAATAGTCAGAGGGCTGGATTAGCTTTGGGAGTCTCCTGGTGATGTCCCTTATCTGGGCCCCAGGTAGGCCAGAAATTCCTTCTGGCATTAATTAGAATATTCCCAAACACAGCTTGTTAAACTTAGGCATACCACCTCTTTTGTTAGTCTTGCTAAACACTTAATTCATAATTAAAAAGAAAAAAATAATGAGTTGTTAGTTTTCCACAAAACCATCTAAAACAGGGAACAGGGAACTGTTTGGCCCAGGAAAACTGCACTCAATCTCTCATTTTCCTGCTCAGCAACACTTGAAAGTGAATAAGAGTGAAAGGGAGATATTGAGACATTCCTATCCATTCTGTATCACATACATTCACAGAAGAAAAAAGAACATAAATACTCTGTCCCAATATACACATGAAAAGGATATGGAGCATGACATCCTGTGTCTTAGTTATGCTGTAAAGTATGAGATTATAAAATCTTCAAATAAAGGTATGTTTCACAATATATAGTACCTAGAAAAAATGCTGAAATAATATAAACAAGTGGATGATATTACAGTATGAATATGAACTATAAAGTGGAAGTAACCAGTTAGTAGCTATAGACCTCTTTCCCCTTTCCCTCTTCACTTTATTCTACTTTTCTCTTTTCCTCCTCTCACTTTGCTCTACCTCATACAGGTAAACAATAAAGTTTTTGCTGCTAATTGAAGTGAACCCCCTGGCGTGAGTTGCCTGAGTTCTTTGTACTTTGAAATCACAGTAACAAACCATCATGAGTCTGTTTTTGGAACCATGATACAGGAGGATCCCTTCCATGATCTAACCAGGCACAGAGGTGAAGCTAAGTGATCAAGGTTCTTCTTTTCTTCTTTTTATCTTTTTTTTATAATGGTCATTTCCCTTTTTCCTCTCTATGAGTACTTTGCCTCATTTCCATGGCTTTATAAATATGATGGCGAGTGGCTTGGCAACAATATCCACCAATTCCTTCAGGCCCCTGAGGTGCATCTCATCATGTCCTGTGGAGTTCTGTATGTTCAAGTTTAGAACAGAACAGAACAGAACAGAACAGAATAGAATAGAATAGAATAGAATAGAATAGAATAGAATAGAATAGAATAGAATAGAATAGAATAGAATAGACCAGGTTGGAAGAGACCTTCAAGATCGTCATGTCCAACCTATCATCCAACACCACCTAATCAACTAAACCATGCAACCAAGCACCCTATCAAGTCTCCTCCTGAACACTTCCAGTGACGGCGACTCCACCACCTCCCCGGGCAGCCCATTCCAATGGGCAGTCACTCTCTCTGTGTAAAACTTCCGCCTAACCTCCAGCCTAAACCTCCCCTGGTGCAGCTTGAGACTGTGTCCTCTTGTTCTGGTGCTGGTTGCCTGGGAGAAGAGATCAACCTCTGCCTGTCTACAACCTCCCTTCAGGTAGTTGTAGAGAGCAATAAGGTCACCCCTGAGTCTCCTCTTCTCCAGGTTAAGTCTCCTCATGGGGCTTGTGTTCCAAACCCCTCACCAACCTTGTTGCCCTTCTCTGGACATGTTCCAGCAAGTCAACATCCTTCCTAAACTGATGGGCCCAAAACTGGACACAGGACTCGAGGTGTGGCCTAACCAGTGCAGTGTACAGGGGCAGAATGATCTCCCTGCTCCTGCTGGCCACACTGTTCCTGATGCAGGCCAGGATGCCATTGGCCCTCCTGGCTGCCTGGGCACACTGCAGGCTCATGTTCAGCCTACCATCGACCAGCACCCCCAAGTCCCTCTCTGCCTGGCTGCTCTCCAGCCACTCTGACCCCAGCCTGTAGCACTGCATGGGGTTGTTCTGTCCAATGTGCAGAACCCAGCACTTGGATGTGTTAAATCTCATGCCCTTGGATTCTGCCCATCTGTCCAGCCTGTTGAGGTACCTCTGTAAAGTCCCTCTAACTTCCAGCAGAACAACTCCTGCCCCCAGCTTGGTGTCATCCGCAAACTTAGTGATGATGGACTCAATGCTCTCATCCAGATCATCAATAAAGATGTTAAAGAGCATGGGGCCCAGCACTGATCCTTGGGGCACACCACTAGTGACTGGCCGCCAGCTGGATGTGGCACCATTCACCACCACTCTCTGGGCTTGGCCCTCCAGCCAGTTCCTAACCCATCTCAGTGTGCTCCTATCCAAGCCATGGGCTGCCAGCTTGGCCAGGAGTTTGCTATGGGGGACAGTGTCAAAGGCCTTGCTGAAGTCCAGGTAGACTACATCCACAGCCTTCCCCACATCCACCAGGTGGGCCACCTGATCATAGAAGGAGATCAGGTTGGAGAGGCAGGACCTGCCCTTCCTAAAGCCATGCTGGCTGGGCCTGATCCCTTGGCCATCCTGGGAAGTGCTAAGTGATTGCACTCACAATGACCTGTTCCACAATCTTGCCTGGCACTGAGGTCAGGATAACAGGCCTATAATTCCCCTGGCTCTTCCAACCAGCCCTTCTTGTGGATGGGCACCACGTTGGCCAGCTTCCAGTCTTCTGGGACCTCTCCAGTGAGCCAGGACTGCTGAAAAATGATGGAGAGTGGCTTGGCCAGCTCATCTGCCAACTCTCTCAGCACCCTAGGATGGATCCCATCTGGTGCCATGGACTTGTGGGGATCCAACCAGCTGAGAAGATCTCTAACTACCCCATCCTGGAACAGAGAGAACTATGCTGCTCCCTGGCTCCTTCTGCCAGCTCTGCAGGCCAGCTGTCTGGAAGACATTCTGTCCTGCTAGTAAAAATTGAGGCAAAGAAGGTGTTAAGTCCCTCTGCCTTTTTCTCATCCTTTGTTGCAACATTCCCCTCTGTGTCCACTGAAAACTGAGGCAAAAAGATTCTTGAGTATCTCAGCCTTCTTCATGTTGGTTGTCCCCAGTTCTTCTGTCTCATTTATCTCATTCTTTGCTCTTTCTTCTCTGTGCAATATGTGTGTACAAGCTCTTATTATTGTTTGCATCCCTTGCCAAATACAGCTCTATATCTTAGCTCTCCTGATCACATCCCTATCGTGGTTTGGGAAAGCAATTCTCCCACCATGGGCAGAAATAACGACTCAAACAAACAGATTGCAAAAGTGATGGAAAGTTTAAATAGAAAAAAAAAACAAATAAATCAACAATGACAGTTTTACAGAAAAAAAAAAACACAAGCACCATGACAAAAGAGAGATCCCAGAACATTCCCAAGAACATCCCATCCCCACCTGGGGAGGGGTACACCCCCCCCACCCAGGGCTCTTTCTTCCCCCCCAACCCAGCCTTGGCTCTGGGCACCCCAAGGGAGGCAGCTCACGCCATTTTACCTAGGCAGCAACAGGGAGCAAAAGAGGAAGTGAAGACCCTGTGTGGATGTTTTATAGGGGAGCAGGGAACTGTGAGTGAAATACCTGGTTTGCTGTGACCACCCAGTGGGATGGACCCTTTTGGGACCTCCCAGGTGTGGTCTGTGCAGTGGCATCTGGGCCAGCACCCAGCCTAAACCACCACAATCCTATACATCACTATATGCTCCATAGAATACCTGTCCCTGATTCTACTGCATGTGCATATCTTTCTTACATTTTGTTGGACAAGGAAGTCCTTACTGACTCATTCTGGTATCCTACCTTCCTTATCTGATTTCTTATACATGGAAAATAAGAGGTCTTACTTCTTGTGCTGTAGTAAAAATGTCCTTAAAGAGTAACCAGGTCTGTTCAGCTCTGCCCACTAATTCTCTAAACAAACAAAAATTTGCTCTCCTGTAATTTAGGGTCCTGCTCTACCATTCAAGTGTCCCATGTCCCTCAAGACTGTGAATTCTAGCAGGGAATAATCACTGCAGCCCAGGCTACTACCAGTCTTGACATCTGCAATTAATTAAACAAGTCTAGTAATGCTTCTCTGGTCAGGTTGTCTGTCACATGTATTAAGAAATTATCCTTGATGACTTCCAAGTCTCCTGGACCACTTACAATGTGTAGTGTTGCTGTTTTTCCAGCAGATGTCAAGGTGATTGAAATCCCCAAGCAGATTCAAATCCTGAAAGCAAGACACTTCCAATAGTTCAGCAAGAATGCTTCATCAACAGGCTTATCTTGACCAGGTGGCTGTAGTGAACACAGGCCTTGAGGTTTCCTTTGCCATATCAACACCTAATTTTTATCCGTGTGTAAACTCCTAACACGTTCATCACTGTTTTTCAAACACAGCTCTATGCAATCATTTTTTTTTTATATATACAGAGGACAGTCTGCCCCTCCTCTGCCCCACCTTTCTTGCTTGTCTCTTGAGAATATTTTATAGCCATCAATTGCATCACTCCTGTTGCGTGATTCATCCCACCACTTTTCAATGATAGCATAGATTTCTTGCTGCACAGTGGCTTCCAGCTCCTGTTTGTTCCCCATGTTTTGTGCACTGGTATAGAAGCACTCCAGCTGGACAATCAACCACATCACCTTTGTAAGAGGAACAGACCCTAATTCCTTTGAGCAATTTTACAGGTATTTCCCTGTTGGTTCTTAGTACATCAACAGTCCCTGGCCTTCCCTGTTTTTCAAAACTCCATCCTCCTTCCTCTGCTAGTTTAAAGCTCACCTTATAAGTCTAGTCAACTTGTTGGCAAAGAACTTCTTGCCCCACTTCATCACATGAATTACATCAGCACCCAAGAGATGACTTCTCAGATGTAGATCTGACTTCTCAGATGTAGATCTATGGTCATAGAAACAAAAACTGTGAGCATGGCATGAGACATGCAACCAAGCATTCACTTGTTCAATTCACCTCCTCCTTCCTGAATATTTTCCTCCTACTGGGAGGATAGATGAGACACCTTTGCTCCAGATTCTTTTGACATTGCTCTGAGGGATGTGCTCTCTTTTGAACATTCTGATTTGCCTCATTGCAGTATCATTAGATGCTATGTGGAAAAAAGACACTGAAGTAATTAAAATATTGTTGCATTGCTGTGCAGTTCAAGCATAATTCTACCAAAATGTTCCAAGTTGATGGAAGATAGAAAAAATCCAATCAACTTTCTTATGAGCAGGGCTGGTGTGTTCATGGTTCCTATATTTACCCTTAATCACAAGGTTTGATAGAGTTCACCAGGTCTGACAAACTTTTGGTAGTATTTTGAATGCAAGCTTCTATTAGGCAGCAAATTTTTCTGGAGAAATTGTCTGGATGGCAAATACTGCCCCTCAGTTAGGAATCTTGAGTTTTTCATATTTCATGTCCTTTTTTTTGGTGGCACTGATTGTAATGCAGGGGGGCAGTTGGATCAGTTTTGCATGGCTGACTTCTCCTGTGTTTTGCTTTGTTCTTTGTTTTAAAGCACTGTATGTGTTATGTAGAAGCACGTTAGAGGAAGGATCCTCCTTCTGCCCTAAGCAGAGATAAGGGTCCAATCTCCTTCATCTTGTAAGTTACTTGTATCGGTCAACCTGAGGTTGAATTCAGACCTACACAGTTTTGTAGATGTTCTTTAGTAATATTTCACCAGATTTCTCCAGAAGAACAAGACTTCATAAGACACAGAAATACCAGCCTCTGGGAGAAGATAACCTGTGGAGGAAGATGCAAATTTTTCATCACAAATGCATACTTTAAGTACTGCTCTGACAAAACACGCCCCTCACCCCTGTCATCTTCAGTGGAGTCATGCTGAACCCCATGAGCACCAAGAGGCCCAGAAATGGAGCAATCAGTTCATAAAGCAGTGACCACAGAGAACCTGCATCACACCATTACCACTTGGTTTACAACTCCGTGATGTGCTGAAAAAAGATCTAGCTCCTGTCACATGAACCCTTATAATGGTAGTATCTTGCACTATGAAATAGAATAGAATAGAATAGAATAGAATAGAATAGAATAGAATAGAATAGAATAGAATAGAATAGACCAGATTGGAAAAGACCTTCAAGATCATTGAGTCCAACCTATCACCCAACACCATCTTATCAACTAAACCATGGCACTAAGTGCCTCATCACTGCCAGTGATGGTTACTCCACCACCTCTCTGGGAAGCCCATTCCAATGGCCAGTCACTCTTTCTATGAAGAATTGCTTCCTAACATCCAGCCTAAACCTCCCCTGGCACAGCTTGAGACTGTGTCCTCTTCTTCTGGTGCTGGTTGCCTGGGAGAAGGGACCAACCCCCACCTGGCTACAACCTCCCTTCAGGTAGTTGTAGAGGGCAATAAGGTCTCCCCTGAGCCTCTTCTTCTCCCGGCTAAGCAACCCCAGCTCCCTCAGCCTCTCCTCACAAGGATTGTGCTCCAAACCCCTCACCAGCTTTTTTGCACTTCTCTGGACACATTCTAGAAACAAAACATCTTTCCTAAACGGAGGGGCCCAGAATGGGACACCATACTCAAGGTGTGTCCTAACCAGTGGTGAGTACAGGGGCAGAATGACTTCCCTGCTCCTGCTGGCCACATGCAAGTACTAGTTATTCTAGTTTAAATAATTGATGCAGAAGTGTTTTGTACAACTACATTAGTTTAAATTAGACTCTGACTTGCTATACTTTTTTCAGATTTTTGGGGTTTGGGGTTTTTTTAACTCCTTAACCATAACTTGGGATATTTATAAGGAAAATCAGCAGGCTTATTGAATTAACTGTTTTTTAATTCATTGACATCTTCACTGTATTTGCATCCTTCTAAATTTCTGTTCTAAACCAAAAGCACCATAGAAAGCATAGTGTACTTTTTACTGATTTCCTAAATTTTCTCAAGGAAAACATTATTTGCTTCTAGGAGAGTTTGGGTCTAAGGTTTTGAGGAGCTTTTAGCTGTATTTGTCACAAGCTGAAATAAAATCAAACTGCTTCAGTTTTCCACAGTGAATGAAATATTAATCTGAACACTCAAAATGGCTTCTAATGTTACAATTAGCATTCCATTCAATTGAATGGCTACTAAAAATCAAAGAACTTGAAGTCCAAAACTTTTGCTCCAGGCAAGTCTAAATTCTACAAATATGCAAATTGTACTGTAAGCTAAGCTTCCTTTATAATTCAGGAAATGGATAATACATAAAAGGCTATGTAACATGTAGGATGCACTAAAAGAAGAGGAGGCAGCATATCTGCTTGCTCTTAATTAAAGGTATCATTACTTTGACTCTCAGTCCCTACCAATTTTTAAAGAAGCAGTAAAATACATGCACACAGCTACTTTTGCTTCCCCATTTGACTTATACCAAGATCAGTGAATGTCAAAAAACAAAAGAAGGTATTTGTCCAATGAATTGGGTCACAGACCTAATGCAGGAGAGAGAACTCCATCTGTCTTCTTGCCAGAGGGTTCAGTGAGCTCATTGCTCACCTTCATGTATTAACACACAAGAGTGTTTAAATCTCTTGATCTTCATCCTCTAAAGCTCAATTACCATCCCTAAAGATGCTTTAAGTCTAATCTTAAATATACATTGGAATAAATGCATAATGCCTATGATAACATAAAAAATGAAGTCTACAGAAGTGCCTCTGCTATTTTCTCTCCTTACACTCTCTAGAACTTCATTAATGCATATTAATGTTATTTAAATACTTAAACATGTTCCACTGTGTGTTCCTTACCTTTCTACCTTGGCACCTAAGCTTCCCTTAAGAAATTAGAATTAATTTATAAAGGTTTCCTCAGCACATTGTCTCAGACCAAGCAAACTATCATCATTTCCCATTTTATTGTTTCTTACTCTCTTTTAGTAGTATCCAAAACACACCAGGCACAGTACATGTAATTGATAAGGGGTTCATTCAATTAGAGCTGTGCAGTTTGCTGAATATTGTCTTATAACTGAACAGCCAAAAGCAGCAAGACAAAAAAATATTCCGTAATGCATTGAGAGTAAAATACACAACACATTCCTTAGAATGCATAAATAGTAATGATTTCTAAAACTATTTTGCCACTGAGCAGCTTATAGAACTTTCCACTCCTGAGTGACCTGAAAAGCTATTTATTTTCCTATCAGTTGGTTAGTTTTTCACAATTTTAAAAATTAATTGCCTCTCTTTTTCTGACATCATTAAAAATGCAGGGTCCCATTTCCAGCTTGATGTGAGGTTCCACATAAAAAACTTTTCAAGCTGTGTGGTTAAGAAGTACTTTATTTGTGTCCATATTATTATAAAGATTTTTAACAAATGTTATTTATTCAAATTAAGTAATTATGATAGCCCAGCTGTTCTTCTAAATATAAGCTATAAAGGACCCTGCTGTAATTGCCATTTGTTATTGAATATTTCTGAAACTCTTACTCAATTAGATTCAACAAGGTCAAGTGCCAGGATCTACATTTGGGTTATACAGGCCTGGGGAGGAGTGGCTAGAAAACTGCCCAGCAGAAAAGGACCGTGGGGTGCTGCTTGACTGCCATCTGAATGTGAGCCAGCAGTGTGCTCAGGTGGCCAGGAAAGCCAGCAACATCCTGGTCTGTATCAGTGAACAGTGTGGCTAGCAGGAGTAGGTAGATGATTGTGCCCCTGTATGAAGTGCTGATGAGGCTGCACCTTGAACACTGAGCTTAGTTTTGGGGCCCTCACCACAGGAAGGACACTGAGTTACTGGAGCATGTCCAGAGAATGGCAATGAAGCTGGTGAAGGGTCGGGAGAATAAGTGCTATGAGAAGTGGCTTAGGAAATTGGGCTCGTTTATCTGGAGGAAGAGGAAGCTTAGGGGAGACATTCTTGCTCTCTGCAACATCCTGAAAGGAGATTGCTGCAAGGTGAGGTAAATCTCCTCTCCTAAGTAACAGATAATAGGATGAGAGGAAACGGCTTCAGGTTGCACAGGGGGATGTTTAGATTGGATATCAGGAAGTATTCATTACTGAAAGGGTTGTCAAGCCCTGGAACAGGCTGCCCATGGAAATGGTGAAGTGGCCATCCCTGGAGATATTTAAAAGACATAGAAATGTGGTGCTTAGGGATATGGTTTAGTGGTGACCTGGAAGCACTGGATTAACAGTTGGATTTAATGATCTTAAAGGTGTCTTCCAACCAAAATATTTCTATAATTCTGTTATTATAATATTATTAATAAAGCAAATCTAGAATAAATCTAAAGATCATATGGTATGTATATGTGTGTAACTGTACATTTATGTTTCATAAACTGTAATATAGTCCACAATGTGAACTGTGGAGGAATCATGTATCATTTCCAGACAGTAGCTGAGCACCTTCCTACATGTCAACAGCTACATCTCTATAGATAAATAACACAGGAACAACTTGGGCTGCATCCTTGTAGTTAAACATTTTAACTTTCCAATTTGAAGCACCAGAACAGGATGCTTTGGAGACTGTTATATTTTGTATACCTGTTTCGGCCCAGATTAATTTAACCTAGGTAAGTTTGTTAACTTTATTAACATAGATGCACCAGAATATTTCTGATGTCCTCATAACTGTGAAATTAAAAGAAAAAAAAATCATGAAGCTGAAATAGTTGAAGTTTTATTAATCACATTTCAGAATTAGCTCAAAACAAATCCACAAACACACTTCATCTCTGAATTGTCAGTGCATGGAAACTTAATGCTAGAAGAGAGGGAACTAGTCAGGAAATATCTATGGTACAGAATAGGTACTGATGCTACGTGGAGTGCAGGTATCAAAGGACAGGTAGATGCCTTCTTTCCATAACTCACTGGCAGACCCTTCTACAGAGCTGCTTATCTTATGGCAAGCTGTGGTGGTGAGAGAAGTTCAGTTTCCCCACACACACACAGAAACCACGGCTAACTCAGTCGGAGCAGCAAAAGTGGAAGGGCTATATTTTACAAGCAGGATGAAATGCGATGAATATATACACAATATACAGTATTTACAGTATATACAAAAATATACAGGAAAGAACGTAACACAGAAAACCTGGCCCCTCGCTGGAGGAGGGTCCCCCCCCAAAACCTCCTTTTCCTCCCTTCCTCCCTTTTTTTCCTAAAAAGGGTTAGAGAGAGAAAAGTAATTATTAAGGGGGAAATTCTGTTAGTTCAAAGCGTATGCTAAGGGAAGAAAAAGAATTAGTTTCTTATCTCATTAGTCCAAGGTCAGCCAAGCACAGAAAGACAGCAGCAGCTCAGGCAGACTGAAACAGACAGACCTGAGACACAAACTGACCTAAAACTAAAATTTAAAGTTGCATCCCCCTTGATCTACCAATGAAATTCGTTTAGAACTATCTTTTGTTTTCCTTTTCCCTTTTTTGTTTTCCTTTTCACACCAAAACATTCAGCCAGAGTGTTTCAGTAACTGTCCTTCTTAAAGGCATAGCCTAAAACAGTCACACAAGCCAAGAGTCTCAATACAACATACAAAGAAGTGAAAATTCACTGGGCTTGAAGAAAATTTATCCAGAGATCTTCATATTGCACAAAAAAAGGTAAAAAATCTGGCATCAGATCCAAGATAAAGAAGTTTGATCATATAATCACAACGTTGGAAAAGACTTCTAAGATCATCAGTTCCAGCCATCAACCCAACACTATCATGCCCACTAAACTATATCACAAAGTGTCATGTCTACACATTTTGGAACAGCTCCAGGCATGGTGACTCCATTGGCATTATGGCTTGAAATTGCTAGACTAATACAAAGCATGCTGGCACAACAATCTCAGGCAATTAGCAACAACTGACAGATAATTCATAGTAACACAGAGGAAAACATTCTCCCGCTGATAGCTGAAAATTTCATATTGGTTTTGAAGATCTCAGGAGCCAACAAGTGAATCACAGGAAACAAATGCTGATCAGAGGTTCTGCCATGAGTTCATTCCAGTAAATAGACCACAAACAGATCACCATGTTTTGCAAACGATTGCTGTCTCCCACATACCTGGTTTGCTGCAGTATCTGGTATCCTGTAGCACTGCTAGACAAAATCTGTTTAGCTGAAGAGATTATAAGATTTGGTAACATGGCCTTTATTTGATTTCCTAAGCTACTTAAACACACTAATAGAATTAAGAATTTCCATAAAATATGATGAAGTAAAAATGGTTCGAATGAGAAAGAGCCACTTTTAAATTCCCAGATGAAATGAAAACACAGCAGTGTCTGGAAGATGAGGACTGAGATTTTTCTTCTTGTGGTAAAAATAGTAGAACTTGTGGAAAAAAACCCCAAACAAACAAAAAAAAAACACCTGAAATCCCAATGCCATAATCAGTGGTAGTTTGATGAGGGTACAGAAACAGACTTTCCATGCTACAAGTGGTACAGAGAAATGTGTGTAATATCACATAATATAGACAAATAGAATGCATCATTCATGTCACCTACAGGTTTATTCTGTTCCACTAGGGAGGAATGCAGTAAAATAAGTGAAAAGCAGGGCTAAGGAAGTGATTGTTCCCCTCTACTCAGCACTGGTGAGACCACAACTTGAGTACTGTGTTCACTTTTGGGGAGCTCGCTCCAGGAAGGACACCGAGGTGCTGGAGGATGTTCAGAGAAGAGTAACAAGGATGGCAAAGGGTCTGGAGAACAAGTCTTATGAGTAGTTTAAGAAACTGGGGGTGTTTAGCCTGGAGAAGAAGAGGTTGAGGGGAGACCTTATTGCTCTCTATAACTAGGTGAAAGGAAGTTGGAGCAAGGTGGAGGTTATCTCTTCTTCTAAATAACAGACAACAGGACAAGAGGAAATGGCCTTCAGCTGCACCAAAGGAGGTTTAGATTTGATATTAGAAGAAACTTCTTCACTTGAATGGCTTCTCATGTACTGGAATAAACTCTCCAGGGAGATGGTGGAATCTCCATCTCTGGAGGTGTTTAAAAGACACAGAGATGTGGTACTGAGGAACATGGTTTAGCATCAGACTTGGTAGTCAGATAATGGTTGGACTTGATGCTCTTAAGGGTCTTTTCCATCAGAAATTATTCTATGATTCTATGAAACAATGCACTACCTTCAGAGAAGCATAGGGTGTGAGATAGTTACTCCAGCCTGGTTGACTTATCCTATATTACGTGATTCACCTTTGCAGCAAATGAACTGAAGGAAACCAATACAAGCAGGAAGCACAGCACTGAACTGAAGCAGGACAACCCATTCTCAAAACATTTCAAGTGCAGCTGAAAGCAGAGGCTATTGGATATGTCATGTGAAAATACATTTCACAGGAGATTTCCAGATGTGTTCATCAAGGACATTGTGACCGGTTGATGCTATGCCTTTAAGAAAGAGACAGTAGCTGAACACTCTGGCTGAATGTTTTTGATATTTGAACAAAAACAAGATAGTCTAAACTAATTTCATTGGTGCTTGTGGGGTGCAGTTTTGAGTTTGGGTTCTGTTGGTTCAGTCTGTGTCTGGTCTGGGTTCAGGCTGGGGGCAGTCTGTGCTTCTCTGTCCTGTGGGCTGGACGGCTTTCTCTCTTTCTGAAGCAGGAACGGCCTTGAGTTAACAGCTAACCAGATAAGAACACTAATTTTGCATGTGCTTTTTCAGCTAACAGCATTTTCCTTCCTTAATTGCCTTTCTCTCTCTCTCTAACCCTTTTGGGAAAGGGGAGGTGGGGAGAGAGGGGGTTCAGAACCCCCCTGGCGGCTGGAGGGAAAGGTTTTTCTGCATTGTGTTCATTGTTGTATTTCCTGTTATATTGAAATATTGTATATTGTGTATATATTCATTGCATTCCATTTAGCTTGTAAATATAGCTTTCATCTGCTTTTCCGACTGAGCTAGCTGTGGTTTCTTTCCCTGTGTGTGGGGAGGGAACTTTCTCACCCCACCACAGACATCAATAAAGATGTTAAACAGGAGTGGTCCCAGCACTGAGCCCTGAGGACCACCACCTGTGACAAGCCGCCAGCTGGATTTAACTTCATTGACCACCACTCTTTGGGTCTGCTCACCCAGCCAGCAGAGTGTGTGCCCATCCAAGCCACAAGCAGCCAGTTTATCTGTGAGAATTCTGTGGTGAACAGTGTCAAAGGCTTTTGAAAAGTCTAAGTAGACAATATCCACAGCCTTTCCCTCATCTAATAGCCAGGTCATCATGTCATAGAAGGGGATCAGGTTGGTGAGGCCAGACCTGCCCTTCATAAACCCATGCTGACTGAGCCTGATCCCCTGGTTGTTCTCTATATGTCATGTAATGGTGCTTGAGATGATCTGTGCCATGACCTTCCCTGGTACTGAGGTCAGACTGACAGGTCTATAGTTTCCCAGATCCTCCTTTCACCCTTTCTTATAGATGTTACATTTGCTACACTCCAGTCCATTGGAACCTCCACAGTTAGCCAGGATTTCAGGTAAATAATGGACAGTGGATTGGAGAGCACATCTGCCAGTTTCCTCAGCACCCTTGGGTGTAGCCCATTCAGCCCCATAGACTTGTACACACCTAAATGGTGTAGCAAGGCACCAAGTAGACCAAAAACATCTGAAGTTTGTGGGTCTCCTCAGGACTGGTAGCAAATTCTAGTATTTAGCTTCTAGGAAAGATTTATCATGAGATAAGCTAATTAATGGTCCATAGCACCCCTGACACTATAAATTTACATGTAGTATAGCACATAACTGCTAGCAAGGCACTCACCATGCAGTCTTCCTGTTCTCATGACAGAGACATCCCTCTCACATATCCCAGAATGGTGAAACAACATCCTTTCTTAAGTGTCTGTGATGGGTTGAAATTTCCCCCGAACATTAAATTTGCCAGAGTAGCTCAGTTGGAAGCAAATGAAACCTGTATTTAACAGCAAAACTACAATCTACAATGGAATCCAATGAATATGTACAAAATAGACAATATTTACAAGTAATAAACAGCACAAGAACCGCCCTGGTCAAAGACCAGGGGAAGCTACTAGCTTCTCCCTCCTTGCCTCCCCCTAGTCCCCCTGTACAAAAGGGAGAAGAGAAAGGAGCAGAGGGACATTAGACTTAGCCAAAACAATGCAGCCAAGGTCAAGTAGAAGCGAGTTTGTATCTCTCCCAGAGTGAAAAAGCGAGGAGAGAAATTGGTTTGGGAACTAAATCTTATGGTAGTTATCTCTCCGATGGTATTGTTTAGAATTATCTCTATTTTCCTTTTTACACCCAATAGTGATTTATTTACATTTTACTACTTTCTGTTCAAGATCTGTGGAAAATTTTAAATGCATAATCTAAAACTATCACAGTGTCACTCTGAGAACTGTAATAATTTCTTTAGGTCTGAATATAGCCAGATAGAATAATTTTCTGTGTGTAGATGTTGTTTATATGACTGTTGTGGGCAAAACAGTCTCAGCTCAAGGAGTTTTCACTTCTTTTAATTATTTTTAGCAAAAATATCTAATCATTGATTTGAGTACTGAGAATAAGAAGACTTACGTAATTAAACTAATGCTTAAGTAAACACCTTTTTTCCTCCTTCTCTCAGCTCAACCTAAGCCAAATGGTTATTTTCACTCCCCAAAGTCTCAGTTTCCCTCATTTTTGCTATGAATTACAATCAGCTCATCCCAACCCCTTTAGTGAAGCAGTAAGTAGTGTAGGAGGTCACTCAAATGTGCTCTGCTTAAGCTGATCTCTGACATTTTTTCCACTTCTCATATCTTCATGGTTTTCATCTGCCATTTCTCCTTCTCAGTGTCACTGTCCCAGTACAGGACAACCACAGCCATAGCCTCCTTCAGACATGTCCCTCCTCGAGTTTGGGTCACCTATGGCTGCAGTCCCTCAGGGATGTCCCTGCCCTGATGCAAGTCTCTCATGGCTACAGTCACACAAGAGTGGATCATCCATGGGATATCCCTGCCCTAGTGTGGGACCACTCTCAGCCACAGACATCTCAGAGGTGAACCTCCTTTGGCATGGAGACCCAGCTTCACCAATTCTCAGATGACTGCCTTCAGCAGCACCTTCTTCTGACGGCCACTGGTGGGTACTGTAAAGGAGCTGTGGACCTGTCTGACTGGGTGATATTTTGTCTCTCCATGACTGGAGTCTCTTTTGACCACTACCAGGCATGGATCCTTCCATGACAAGAGCATTTAAGCATTAAGTTGGATATTCATGGTACTGAAATCTGCAATTTAAGCCCTGCTCCCCACAACCACTCACAAAGATACAAGAAGCTAAGAACAGAGTGGGAGTTGAAAACTGAATAGAAACCTGTCAAGTTACAGGAAATGTTTTGTCTCCCAACTAACATCTGGGCCAGAAAGACCATAAACAAGAACCTAGTCATTTCATACATACCATAGAGTGTCTGCTTACTCTGTTGTTTCATAGAATCATAGAATCAATAAGGTTGGAAAAGACCTCAGAGATCTTCAAGTCCAACCTGTCACCCAACACTCATGGCTAACTAAGCCATGGCTTCAAGTGCCACATCCAATCCCCTCTTAAACACCTCCAGGGATGGTGACTCCACCACCTCCCCAGGCAGCCCATTCCAATGGCCAACAACTCTTTCTGTGAAGAACTTTCTCCTCACCTCCAGCCTAAACTTCCCCTGGCACAGCTTGAGAATGTGTCTTGTTCTGGTGCTGGTTGCCTGGGAAAAGAGACCAACCCCCACCTGGCTACAACCTCCCTTCAGGTAGTTGTAGAGGGCAATAAGGTCTCCCCTGAGCCTCTTCTTCTCCAGGCTAAACAACCCCAGCTCCCTTAGCCTCTCCTCATAGGGCTTGTGCTCAAGACCTCTCACCAGCCTTGTTGCCCTTCTCTGGACATGTTCAAGTGTCTCAATTTCCTTCTTAAATTGAGGGGCCCAGAACTGGACACAGTACTCAAGGTGTGGCCTAACCAGTTTCATATAATCTGACAATATATCAACATATCTGGCATGAGATTGCTACTCAGAAGGAACAACTAAAGGTCACCAGTCCCTCTAGTCTCCATGTAGCTTTGTGAAACTTGACTGTGGTGAAGATATTGTATACTCTAAGGATGCTTTATTAGTTATATTCACATGCAACAGTGCTATCACTATATATGCAACCACTCTGTTGTCATTTAGGTATTTTGATGCTAGCACAATTCACTGGGCCAAATTTATTTTCACTCTTTTTTTTTTTCTTGCTGGATCACAGAATCACAGAATTATTGAGGCTGGAACAGACCTCTGAGATCATCAAGTCCAGACTATGACCACCACATCAACTAGACCATGTCACTAAGTGTCACATTCATTCTTTTCCTTAAACACCTCAAGGGACAGCAACTGCACAACTTCCCTGGGGAGCCCATTCCAGTGTCTAATTGCCTTTTCCATGAGGAAATGCTCCCAAACATCCAGCCTAAACCTCCCCTGGCACAGCTTCAGGCCATGCCTCTTGTCTTGTCACAAGTTGCCTGGGAGAAGAGCCCAAACCTCACCTTACTAGTACTTCCCTTCAGGTAGTTGTAGCGTGATAAGGTTCCCCTGCAGTGAGATCCTCACTGACTTTAAAGGCAATGTTATTCACTCACATGAGTTTTATGCCTATGGGCTCCTGCACCAGCTGATTTGCACAAACAGAAAAATGGACAGAAGTCTTCATTAGGAAAACTCCTAGGAAGCATCATGTAAGAGTGTTTGTCGTGGGTTGAGGGAGATCCCCTCCCCACCACGGGCAGAAATAACGACTCTGACAAATGGATTGCAAAAGTGATGGAAAGTTTAAATAGAAAACGGTGAATGTGTACAGAGAACCAGAAACAGTGACAAAAGAAACCCCAAAGCAGACCCAAAAACATCCCATCCCCACCTGAGGGTGCACCCAAGACCCCCAGGGCTCCTTCTTCCCCACCCCCCACTGTTAGGCTAGTTTCAGCTGGCCAGATCTGAGACCGCCCATCCCCCTGGCCTTGGGCCTAGCCAGGCCCAAGGCCGGGAGATGTGTCCCCCAGTTACCAGATGTTGGCAAGGGGAAGAAAGAGGAAGTGCTAGACCCCGTGCTGGATTTTATAGCAGTGCAAAGGATTATGGTAGGAGATACCTAGTTTCCTGTGTCCACCCACTGTGCTGGACTTCTGGACACAGGAAGCACACTATGTAGCAGAGGGCACCCAGCCCAAACCACCACATGCCACCCCTTGTCTCATATCATAATCCCTGCACCCAAACATATCATCAAATTAGAAATCTTCTGATGACATGTCCAGCGAAGTCCATATCTTCATCTGGACGTCCACCCAAACAGTCTCTCATTCAGGCTCAAGTGTCAGTCCAGTCCAGTTCTTCTTCTTTCATCCAATGGAACCTCCAGCGTTGCAGAGTTCACTCTTCTGTGGTGCAAGCTCTTCATGGATTTGTTGGACATCCTGGTCACCTGGAAAAGCCTCACAACTTCTCAGCCAAGCTTTTATTCTCACCTATATTAACTCAGCGGCATATTCTCCACCCCTGGGGCAAACCAGTCGGAACAATCCGGCTCCACGACTGCTTTTTTCCATCCAACCAGGGTACCGCAACCGACCGTCTCCAACCGCGGTCCAAGGCTATACAGATGTATGTCAGGGTACTTCGCCCCCCACACTGGGCGTTCGTGTACCACGGCATGACAGCATCCAGCTACACAACCCTCCCCCGGAAGAGGGAGGGGCTGCACCACAGCCCACTGAGAAGAAGGGAGGTGGAACCAGGTGCTCGGTGCCATTTTCAGAACTTGTCCGAAAAAATCGGGGAAAGAGATTAGAGCCGGCCCCACTGCAGCCCAAGTGCGCAGCCAGCGGCGACCATTGCCGCTCTGAGCGCACGGCCAGGCCCACCGCCACCGCCGCCACTCAGTATACAGCAGGGCTCCAGCCACCTCTACCGCCACGGTACAGAATCAAAATCACCTCCACCTCTCGGGCATTCAAACGGCTTCTCCAGGAAAGCCATAAACACGTTCTCAGAGCCCTTGAAAACGGCTTTCCAGCTGGGGCCCCCGTTCGCCCTCTTGAGTTTCGGGAGCTGGCTCACCCACTCGCCGTGGCTGGCTCTATCCTCGCCGCGAGAACGGACCTGACTTTGATCTGCTTGCCACTGCCCCCCTCCACTCCGCAGAGAGCAAAAGGTGGAGGAAGGGCAGGTTCCACGTTCTCAAGCGGTACCCCAGCACCAATGGTCAGTTACTGGAACACTCTGGCTGAAAGTTTTGGTAGAAAAATGAAAAGATAAGTCTAAACAAATTTCACTGGTAGATTGGTAGAATGCAACTTTAAATTTTTAGCTTTAGTTCAGTTTGAATCTCAGTTCAGTCTGTCTGTTTCAGTTTCTGAGCAACAGCTGTTTTCTGTCTGTGCTGGTGGGTGCTGACCTTCAGCTAAGAAACTAATTCTTGCATACACTTTGAGCTAACCGAATTTCCTCCTTAATAATTACCTTTTCTCTCTCTAATCCCTTTTTGGGAAAAAAGGGAGGTAGGGAGAGAGAGGGGTACTGTTGGGGGGACCCTCCTGGCTGGAGGAGGGAAAGATTTTTTTTTTCTGTGTTACGTTCTTTGCTGTATATTTCTGTATATATTCTAAATACTGTATATTGTGTATATATTCACTGCATCTCATCCTGCTTGTAAATACAGCTTATCCATATTTTTGCTTCTCCAACTGAGTTAGCTGTGGTTTCTTTGTGTGGGGTGGGACAACTGAACTTTCTCTCACCACCACACAGATTTAAACCAACTCTATGTTAGGACTATTTCTAAGAGTAAAGTGCCTCCTCCCTCTCAGGCAGTGCTGCACAGAAAGCAAGCAAGGAATGCAGGTCAGAAGGAGATTGTGACACACATCAGCCAGGTCTTAGGTCCAGTTATCAGAAGGTGCTCTCCATCATGTACCTTGGTCAAGATGTGTGCCCTCCCTCTAACCACAGACACTGCATTTTTGTTGACCTAGTAGTATAATTAACTGTAAGGACATTATAGCATGTGAAGGACAGATGAATGGTGAATGTGTATTCCTTTCTCACTTCTTTTTTTTCCCTGTTGAAGCAGGTATTAAGTGAATAGCAACAATAAAACCCCTTACAATAACATCACACTTAGTTTGAGCAGAGTTATTCACCCTTCAGCAGGTTGCCCTGACCTGAATTCAAACTGCTGATGTAATTTGGTAGACCAGAATGGAAGAAAACTTGTTGAATAGACTCTGGAAGTGCTTTCCATAGGAAAAAAAGAAAGGGGGAGGGAAGGGGAGGGGGGGGGGGAGGGGAGGGGGAGGGGAGGGGGAGGGGAGGGGAGGGGGAGGGGGAGGGGAGGGGAGGGGAGGGAGGGGGGAGAGGGGAGGAGAGGAGAGGGAGGAGAGGGAGGAGGAGAGGGAGGAGGAGGGGAGGGAGGGAGAGGGAGGAGAGGGAGGGAGAGGAGAGGAGAGGAGAGGAGAGGAGAGGAGAGAGGAGAGGAGAGAGAGGAGAGGTTCGGAGAGGAGAGGAGGGGAGGAGGGGAGAGGGGAGGGGAGGGGAGGAGAGGAGAGGTTCGGAGAGGAGAGGTTCGGAGAGGAGAGGTTCGGAGAGGAGAGGAGAGGTTCGGAGAGGAGAGGAGAGGAGAGGAGAGGAGAGGAGAGGAGAGGAGAGGAGAGGAGAGGAGAGGAGAGAGGAGGAGGAGAGGAGAGGAGGAGAGGAGAAGACCCAGAATAATACCTATTTGAACCATTTTGACCATAATTCTACTGAATCAGTTTTAAAAGCCTAAAAATTCATTCTTTTGCAAATGCAATGAATACACTAATAGGGAAATAATACAGTATACTGATATACTATAGAAGAACATAACTGATAGAGTTGGCTTTCTTCAAGTTAAATTGTCTGGAGCAAAATACTTAATAATTGTGTTCACCAGTTTATCTATCAAAGTTGCTATTGAATGGACATGACAGTGAACAAAGAGGAAATAAAAACTCTATCACTAAAACCAATCGTGGATTTTATTAAACACTTTCTACTCCACCAGTGCAATAATAAAGTCACTTCTGTTCCCCATATAGGTACAGTTGTAGATCCATAAATTATTTTTAAGGGTAACTGGTTGGAGTCTCCATATACTCAATAAGTCTATTTTATCATTTTGAACTTCATAGTGTATTTTCTACACTTTTAATAGAAAAACAAAGAAACAAAACCCTGTTATTTTTAAAATTGACTTTAACTCTACCAAAAAAAAAAAAGGGCAAGAGAGAAAGGCAAAACTAGGAATGACAGTAAAATTATATACAAAGTGAAAAACAGTTTAAATGGGCACAAACAATTTGTCTGTAGATAACATGACTGGGAGCAGAACAGAAACAAAAGGGGCAGCAAATTGCAATACTAAATGGAATTTTTTGAGGATTGATATAAATAGGTGACATTTTTCACAGGATTACCACCAAATGTCACAATCTCTGAATTTTTTTTTCTGATGGTCAGAGGTGTGCTTACGACAAGAATCAAGGAGATCTGATGCATTTCCATTAGCTTAAAAGCTCAATATGCTAGTCTTTCATAATGGAATGCCTCAGTGAATTGTGCTTACTTCAGCCTCAAGTGTATGTGTTATACATCAAAGATATAGGTGTGTTAAATTAGTGCCCTACCATGATTTCCAGCATCTGCTTTGTCCATTAATTAGGCTTGCTGACAAATTAGATACCTTGGCTAAGAAACAGTACAGACCCTTTTTAAAATAAGTCTTGTTTTTCACTTGGTGATGCATTACTTTATTGACTAAAACATATTACACTCCAAAGCCTAAATGTTTTGTGCAGGACACAAAGTTCTGGCAAACTGAAAAGGCAAATTAATTCCATGTTCCTGATTTTTTTTTCACATGTAATGGCTCATTTGCTCTTCAAAATGTCCTTCTTATTAAACATTTTGTTTTTCTTCCCCTCCAATCAACCCCAGAAAAGTGAAATTAAGTTCAATGAACTAATTAATTGAACCTCATACAATTCTATATAATTTGTAAGGCTTCCCTTTTGAGAGGATGAGGTTTTATTATTTATCTATAAATAGATACCCCTTTCCTCAGTGGTGCAATAACTTCATCATTTAGTTTTCTGAGTGTAATAAGAAATTGGAAGATATAGGAAAGGCTTTAGTCTGCTTAGTGTGTAACATAAAACTCTGAATTCAGAATAGGGTCAACATTCTAAGGCTGAAATATCCCTTCTGAAGCACTGTGTAAGCATGCATGCATCCACACTCAGTAGGAACCTCTTTGCCTTCACTTTTCTCTAAGTATTTAAAATTCTGTTTATGCACATACTCAGAAGTTCTTCAGTCTTGTTCATGTTGGCTACACCACTTGCTCCTTCACACCTAAACTAAGGATTAGAAACCCAAAATTAGAAATAAAGCTTCTTGAAAGGGTCTATTTAAAAGGTATCATCTATGAATCACATGCCACTAGGAACAGGTTCTTCATAAAATCCAGCAGTAGGTCTGCTTTCCTTTAAAAAAAAAAATCATGTAGCATACTATCTTTCTCATTAAATAACATCTTATTTAAGCAAGCACCCATGGAAGAAGTGTAAAATAAGTTTTTAAATGTGCATGCTTTATTTATAGGAATACTTGGCAACTATTTCTATAGATGGAAAAGAGAAAAGCAATTTTCCTATTCGTAGTTCTGTTATTATATTTTGTACCAAGTATGAATGCCTCAAAGCTTCTTAGGAGTTAAGAACTCAACACAACCATTTCAAAGCAATCATCTTACTTGCACAGCTAAAGAATCACACTTCCAAAGATGAATTATTTTTGAATGATAGTCCCTGTTTACAAATTTAGCTGACAGTATCTGCCTTCTGTTCAACAATGGAAGGTTCCCCTCTCTTAGTTTTATCACAGTCTCTTGTATGGAGATGCCTCCTGTATGGAGACACTTCCTTTATAAGGAAAGGCTGAGGGAGTTGGATCTCTTTAGCTTGGAGAAGAGGAGACTAAGGTGTGACCTCATTAATGTTTGCAAAGATGTGAAGGGCAAGTGCTAGGAGGATGAAGCCAGGCTCTTCTCAGTGATCTCCGATGATAGGACAAGGGGCAATGGCTGCAAGCTGAAGCATAAGAGGTTCCACACAAACATGTTGAAAAACTTTTTTGCTGTGAGGCTGACAGAACACTGGAACAGGCTTCACAGAGAGGTTTTATAGCCTCCTTCTCTGGAGACATTCGTTCCTGTGCGACCTACTCTAGGTGATCCTGCTTTGGCAGAGGGGTTGGACTAGATGATCTTTTCAGGGTCCCTTCCGACCCCTAACATTCTGTGACTCTATGATTTTTTGATAAATATAAAAAAATTACTTTCTTATTTAGAGCAATAAAGTTCAATTATTACCTGTTTCAGTACAAATTCATAATCCAGTTGGCACAGTTTTTGTTTATTTCTGCTACAACAATCTCCTGGCAAAGCTGGCAGCTCATGGCTTGGACAGATTCACTCTGAAATGGGTCAAGAACTGGCTGGAGGGCTGGGCCCAGAAAGTGGTGGTGAATGGTGTCACATCCAGCTGGCAGCCAGTCACTAGTGGTGTCCCCCAGGGATCAGTGCTGGGCCCAATCCTGTTCAATATCTTTATTGATGATCTGGTCTAGTGGATTGAGGTCACCATCAGTAAGTTTGCAGATGACACCAAGTTACAAGCAGGTGTCAATCTGTTGAAGGGTAGGAGCGCCCTGCAGAGTGACCTTGACAGGCTGGATGGGTGGGCAGAGGCAATGGGATGAGATTTAACAAGGCTAAGTGCAGGGTTCTACACTTTGGCCACAACAACCCCAAGCAGCACTATAGGCTGGGGACAGAGTGGCTGGAGAGCAGCCAGGCAGAAAGGGACCTGGGGGGTACTGGTATATAGTAGGCTGAGCATGAGCCAGTAGGCTGCCCAGATGGACAGGAGAGCCAATGGCATCCTGGCCTGTATCAGGAATATTGTTGCCATCAGGAGACGGGAGGTTATTCTTCCCCTGTACTCAGCACTGGTCAGGCCACACCTTATGTACTGTGTCCAGATCCGGGGCCCTCAATTCAAGAGAGATGTTGAGGTACTGCAACGTGTCCAGAGAAGGGCAATGAAAGTGGTGAGGGGCCTGGAAGACAAGCCCTGTGAGGAGAGGCTAAGGTTGCTGGGATTGTTTAGCCTGGAGAAGAGGAGGTTGTAGCTAGGTGGGGGTTGGTCTGTTCTCCTAGGCAACCAGCAACAGAATGACGGGACACAGTCTCAAGTTGTGCCAGGGGAGGTTCAGGCTGGATATTAGGAGGAAGTTCTTCACAGAGGGAGTGATTTGCCATTGGAATGGGCTGCCCAGGGAGGTGGTGGAGTCACCGTCCTTGGAGATCTTAAAAAAAAGACTGGATGAGGCACTTAGTGCCATGGTCTAGTTGATTGGATAGGGCTGGGTGATAGGTTGGACTGGATGATCTTGGAAGTCTCTTCCAACCTGGTTGATTCATTGATTCTATGATTCTATTTTAAAATTAAGAGGTGATTCAGTTGAGAAGTTGGTGTATTTATGGGAGAAAATCATCATACACTATAGTTTACTAAAAGTACCTTCATAAGTCTTAACAAGGACAAAAAGCTCAAAATGGAAGCTGGTTAAGTGCAAAGATGTGTGTTATATTTCTAATTTAACAGTAAGAGTAATCAGTCATTAGAATAAACTGCCAGGGGCTATGATGTGATCTCCATCACCCGAGTTTTCAGAACAAGACTATGGATGGTTGCATTACTATAATCAGATAAAAAAAAAATCCATAGAGGACTGAACAAAATGAAATGCCTGTCCTGAAGAGAACAGACAAGGTGCTCTCTTTCTGTCCCCACAGACTACAGAACTGTACCTACAGTGCTGATCTGTGCTGACACTGCAAGAAAGATTTGTTGTGAATTCTGATATCAGTATAGTTTAATTCAACATTTTAAGTTGAGATAGAATGAGTGACACTCCTCAGCCAAATTAATCTTTTAATTTCATCAAATATGAGAATAAATTATATAGCTTTACCTGCATCAAGACTACTTTTCTTGTGCTTCAAATGTATCCAAAATATTTAAGAAAAAAAATTAATTTTAACAAATGTTAATTGTAACTCATAAGTGAAAAATACATGCAATGCCTTTTTTTTCTTGAGTTTACACTGTTGATAAAGCTGATAAAACATGGGGGATTTAAAACCAAAGCTCTATTTTACACATATGAAAGTCAAGATAAAAAAATCTCTACAATGGTGACTCTGGATTTTTTTTTTCCCCAGAAAAAAAAATGCCTGGAGAAGGAGAAACAGATAATCAGAACAGCATAATGATAGGAACTGAGCTGTTTAAATACCTTTGATAAAGTCAAGATTGAATCTGAGTTCCTTGCAACCTGAACATGAAACCAGATCTGGCGTTATCATGCAAAATGCTTCATATCTAACTTTTTAGAGTTAGGGTCCTAGAAATGTACCTACCAATGACAAACATAAATATTCCCTGACTTCTTTATTTTAGTTTTAAACTGCCTGAAATGATAGAATTGATAAATGCACAATCTAGTTATTTTTAAATAAGTCATTTAAGTTATTGTGCTCACCACAATAGTATCTAAGTAATTGTGACCATTTTAGGCTGTGCCGTTAAGAAAGGGACAGTTGCTGGAACACTCTGGCTGAATGTTTTGGTGAAATAATTGAAAATAAAGATATTCTAAACTAATTTCATTGGTAGATTGGTAGAACGCAACTTTAAGTTTTAGTTCTGTTTGAATTTCAGTTCAGTTCTGTCTGTTCCAGTCTTCCTGTCTGTTTCTCTCTCTCTCTGAGCAACAGCTGTGCGGGATGGAGTTAACCTTGAACTAACAGATAATAATTCTTGCATATGCTTTGAGCTAACAGAATTTCTTCCTTAATAATTACCTTTTCTCTCTCTATAAACCTTTTTGGGAAAAAAAGGGAGGTAGGGTTGAGAGGGGGTACAGGGTGGGAGGGACCCTCCTGGCTGGAGGAGGGAGTTTTGTTCTGTATTACATTCTTTGCTGTGTATTTGTGTATATATTGTAAATACTGTATATGGTGTATATATCCATCTGCATTTCATCCTGCTTGTAAATACAGCTTGTCCATTTTGCTCCTCCGACTGAGTTAGCCATGGTTTTTTTGTGTGTGGGGGGAGAACTTTTTCTCACCACCACAGTAATTAATTCTAAAATAGAATATCCCTGGAATCCATAATACATTGTCATATTATAAAGTAAAAGTAGTAGGCAATAAATAATTATATTGATATATTAATTTTGAATAAAAAGAATTACCATCTCTGAAACTTTAAGTTATAAACTCAAGTTAAATTTTATTAGCAATAAATTTTCATAGTCTATATCTTATATATGGGACAAAAAAATGGTGCAGGGAAACTATCTTTGTGAATGTTACTATGGTAATAAATATTAAAAAAAAATAAAATAATTGAGTATAACTTAGTTAAGAGTTAAGACAGTAAGGCTGAAGGAACATTTAAAGAAAAAACAGACTGAAAGAATAGGTCATTTTTAATTAAACCAGAGGATCAGATTCCCAGTTGGACTATGTATTGTTAATTGGAAAGACTATGGAAAAGAAAGGATGGAAGGTTCTGCAGCCTAGAAGTCATGATTCATAGTGAAAGATAAAAGCAGCACTTTCCATAAGAAGCAAAAGAGAAAGCCTGTTTAAGGTCTGTATCTCTCATGCAGTAAAGTTCTTTTTGATTACAAAAAGAGCTTTAATCTAGAAGATAAAAAGATCCAAATGAACTCAGAGTCTGAAAGGCAGAAAAATTCAGACTACAAAGGAGATGCAATTTTTAAACAACCAGTAGAATTAAGTATTAAGGGAAAAAAAAAACACAACATCTTGTCATGATCCATCAAGGCTGCAACTCAAAATTTAAATGCAAGAATAATATGAGATTCTTCCTATGGCTTCTAAAAGCTACATATATTAATCCAGCTTTTTTGTTGTTGTTGTTTTTGTTTCACTTTTATTTTTCAGTAAGACAAAACATTCCTGTAAAAATCCTCTTTTAAAAAGACTGATTGGTTTAATAGATGACTGGTTTAATCTTTTAGAAGCACCCTTTAAATCTTCATTATTCCACTAATTTGCAAATATGCATGCATGATAATATTTTTGATATTTACATATGAACAGGGATTTAAAATAATTTAGATAAAAAGGCTTTGTATTAATACAAATGTAAGGTGTTTACCATAGTGGTTAAAAGTGGACAAACTTATTTGTCAGTCGGGACAAATATTCAAAAGTATGTTTAGATGCTAAAATGTGTATTAAGGCCTCATTTGATTTCTGCAGATATCCAGACTTTATGACGTAACTGGACCACAAAATGTCTAATTTGGAAGGGTTTTGAAAAGCGTGGTCCTCCCAAAGTGGATGTGGGCCTTTCGGAAACTGACCCAATGAATCAGCAAGGGGAAACTGAGAAATACAGTTTTAATGTCTGCTTTATGCTCCAGACCCTGGGAAGATGCAGTATTTGCTGGACAGTAATAACAAAAAGAACCAAGACTCTGACAGAAAAGCTCCTTTACATTTTATAACCTAAATATGGACTGAAGCCTCAAAAGGTGTATGTCTTTAGAAAGAATAAATGTATTTTCTTCTTTGTATCTCACTTGTAAAACAAATGTGCCTGTACTTATCTACAGAAAGGTGTTCATTTGTGGGTTTGAAATATTCAGGAATCTTCAGTATATTCCACACATGGATGAATGAGTTCATTCCCTTTCAAGATTATCACTTCAGAGGTAATATCTTATTGCTCCCCCTCCCCCCCCAAAAAAGGCACTGTAATGCAACTGTAATGTCTTCAAGGGATGTTTCTTAATCTTGCCTTAATCATGGAGAATCAGCCATACATAAAAGCGAACAGGAACACATGTAATACCACCAATTAACAGAGAACATCTTCCAAAAGGGGAATATTACCAGCGCATAATTCTTATGCTAATACAGACTTAATTTGAATTGTTCTAAGCATGTATTACAATGTCTAAATTACAGGCCAGAATGTACTTTGGTCTGGTATTTCTCTGAACAGTACTGACTGTAAGGAGCAATAATCTCATGCTGAGTACAATTTGATCACATCCTTAAATTATACAATCCAGTACATTTGTGGTGTTTGCCAATACAGGACTGCACCTAACTTCATTTTAAATAGCATAGAACAGAGAATTTATCATTACATAAAAGTGCAGGTACCAATAATCCATTTGGTGGTTTATTTTTTATAAGGATTGCGTTTGCTGGGAAGATTGTCTTGATGGTAACAATACAGAATTAGAACGTAGATTCAATAATAAATGAGCATCTAATTTAAATATGTATCAGTTCATTGATCTCTAAAGTAAATCTGAGAAAGTGTAAAAGGGAGCCTGAAGAAATGTAGAAAGTTTACAAAGTTGATTGTACTAGACTATATTTTTTAATGTGTCCAGTAATACACTGGTTCAGATGAGAACAGTTCTCATAGACATCAGTGAGCAACTTTACCTTGAAATTTTTAAGACCTAGACACAGTTTCCAGGTCAATATCCATCAAAAAGCTACAGGCATTATGGTGTTCAGTACTGCAGCACCTGAGATGCTAGGAATTCAGCTCTGGCAGTAAACAATTTTAAGGTTGAGGACTATGTTTCATGTCCCTTGTTAGGCTTCCTATCACATTTTGCAACTACTAATGTAGATGATTGGAGGGGAACTTTAAGCTTAGCAAGAATGAAAGCCAAAATGAAAGACTTTCACTGTCAGAAACATGAATGTAAGGACCTGAAGTCTGCTGTTAAATACCCTTGTGAAACTGGAGCATGGAGCCTATTTTTTGGATCTCTTTTTACTGATTTGTCCTTTCTTTCATCCTGAAGGACTGCACAGCATAAAGGGCCACTGCTAAGGGGAACTTCCTACCAAGAAAAACTATCTATTTAGAAACTTTTTCATTTGATGTTACAGAATTTAATTTCTTATATCAATAAACATGCCTCCACATTTTTCAATTTTGTCATCTTAGGAGCAGTCAGTTCCAAACTGAATACTCTAATGTGCACAAAAAATGGGCTGCCTTACACTAAGTCATGACACGAGTCAGTAGGTAATAGTATGCTAATATAATATCACCATTGATTTTCTAGGCTATTCCAGCACAGCATATTTAGTAGACACACAATTGTTGTCAATAAATGCCAAACCACCAACATTGTACCAATCTGATCAAGAAAAATGAACAAAATTATTAAACTAATAGAATATGCAACAGCAATATGCTTAGACTTTTTTAGAACCCAATTAAATGGTTTCACAGCCCCTTTCTATGACCATACCACATATTTCAACCACCCATTTCTTAATGAATTTTCTTTTCTTTCACGAATTTATTAGCTTATGTGTGCACTCACAGATCACTGCAGTAATAAGACAAAGAGACTATCCATGTTCTGGAATTAGTTTGCTCAGCAAAATTGGTTTGAACTTAAACCACTGGCAAAAGACCTTTGGTGGTAATCACCTAGGATTTCCCTCAATGAGCCTTCTTTACTACTTGGCTGGTTGCCAGTTTCCAACCAAGCCACTCTATTGCTACCCCTTCTCAACAGTACTGGGGGGAGAAATTAAAATTAAAAGCTTGTGAGTTGAGATAAAGGCAGGAAGATGACTTAACAGTTAGAATCATGGGCAGAACATGCTCAACTTCGATAAATTTGTTGCCCATTAATAAGAGGGAAGAGTAATGAGAAATAAGAACAAATCTAAAACCAGCTTCACCCCACTAACTCCTTCCCAGGCTCAACCTTATTCTTGCTAACGCCCTCTGAGTAGCACAGAGGGACAAGGTATGGGAGTTGTGGCCAGTTCATAACACGCATGCTGCTCCTTCATCCTCAAGCTCCTCTGCTGTTCCAGTATAGGACGGCAACCACAGGATACAGTCCTTTGCAAACTTCTCCAACATGGATCCTCTTCAGAGGATGCAGTTTTGCACAAACTGCTCTAATGTGGGTCCTTTCCATGGAATATATTTTTTCAGGAAAAGACTGCATTGGCATGGGTCTCTTACAGGACACAGTTCCTGCCAGGAACCTGCTCCAGGAAAGACTGTCCACACACAGGATACATTCAGCTGCTTTGACATGGGGTCATCCATGGGCTGTAGTGTGGATATCTGTTTCATGGCATGGTCTTCTCCACAGCCTTTAGGAGTATCTGTTCTGGCACCTAGGGCACTCTCACTTCTTCATGTACCTTGGCGTCTAGAGAGTTGCTTCTTTGACACATTCTCATTCCTCTCTCTCAGGTGCTGTTGTGAAGTGTGTTTTCTTAAATATGTTATCACAGAGACACTACTGCTACTGCTTAACTAGCTTGGCCATGGCCAGTGGTCGGTCAGTCTTTGACCTACCTGGAATAAGCTCTGTTTCACATGGGGCCAGATTCTGTTTTCTTCTCTTGGAAGCCACTCCTGCAGCCACCCCTTGCTACCAAAACCTTTCATCACTATGAAATAAAACATGAAACAAAAAACCCAACAAAACACAAAAATAATCTGCTTCCTGGTTTTTTAGTTACATGACTTCTCGTACTGTGTACAATGAACCTCCTGCACATTATTCCTAATATCATAAATCTCAAGACTGAAGAATTCTATTTTTCTTTTATTTAACAGTAGAAGCTGTTCCTAAACTCACATTGTGTATTTTCTTCTTGACTATGCTTCTGTTTGATCTACTTTATCATTTTGGAGAAAGGACAACAAAAATCAAGGCACAAGGTTAATGACAGGGTCAGAGCATTTATTTAGTTCTTACCACTGTAACACAATTCCAATTAAAAACAAACAACACAACACAACAACCAACCAACCAATAAACAAACAAAACACACCCCAAAACCCCCAAACCCTCAGAACTAATTGCTACATAAGCAGGCTTCAGCTTAATTTTTCAATGTGCATTGAGATATTTCCCACAGCAGAGGAAGGATCCTCGGTTTGGTCCCTGTTTCTGAGATTACCTTTTTGCTCAATGACTGTTTAGTACAGAACACATGCAAATAAGAATGTAGAGAGATGATTTTTGTCTAAAGAAGGGAGCCTTCAAGATACAACTGTTTTTAAACTGCTAAGTTTGGGTGTCTGAACAATATGCTGACTATTGGAAACACCTCTCTGAAGTAATTAATCTTCCCCAGACATTATGTATAGAACTCAGACATCCCAGGAGACACAATTCTATTACTTTTTTTAATCTAAGGACAATCGGGATTATTACACCTGCATCTAATTGTGTTTTTTCCCCCAGAAGTCACACAAGAAGTGGCAGAGCAACTCAAATGCAAGACATCTGGGAGAACTAAATACATGTTAATATGGGAATATATTAAAAAGCTGTGCAAAATGCATCTCCAGTCAGGTGGCACAGAACTGATCTGCCTGTCACTTTCAACCATTTGCTGATTTAGCAATTTATGAAGGTAAACATTATAGTAGAATTCGTTAATTTCTATAACATAAATTATTTTCTCAGAAGTGTGTTTCACATAAGTGAGATGGTTTTGCTGTGGCCATGAAGAAATCGACAACTAAGTAATATTTTTAGACAGTCCTACAAAAAACCAAACACACAACACAACTGACTCAGGGGAAAATATGGGTGTAAATAGCAGAGAAAAGTTTAAAAACAAAACAAAACACAAGATAACAACACACAAACTCATTAAAAATACTTTGGGGGAGAGGAAGGGAAGGACTATGTGAAAAAGCAATCTGCCTAAGCCTGGCATTGCAGATTTGACATTCATTGTATTGATCAAATCCCTGTTTTGTCAGGGAAGTGTTTGATAATATTATTTTGATATAAATTCAGCAAACAACAGGACACAGAGAAATCTTTAAGTTCTAACCTGCAGTTTAGAAGCTTTAATCAGGAAAAGAATGATGACCAACATTTTCTTGAGTGACTAATGATTTAAGCTATATTATTCCCTGTGTGCTTATCTAGAAACACCGTGAAGGGACCACTAGAGGAAAATAGTCAGCAGTTTCTGAAAACTCTTTGCAAAGTGCTACTAAAGTGACACCACCAATCAAGACACATCAGCTCACTTTTCAAAATCTGTCTGTGCACTCTTTATTTACACACTTAACTTTAGGTGGGTATTTTTATTCAAGAAGGCAAACAGGTTGTGCTGTTGGTCTTTTGCCTTAGATGAACTTTCAAAGATGTAAGTATATTTCTGTGACAATTAACATAACAAACAAAAAACCCCAACCACAGCAACAACAAAACAAACAAACACAATCCTAAAAAAAACAACCAAAACAAACCACCACCACCAGAAAAACAAAACAGACAAACCCATTTTTCATTCCGCAGAGATACTCAGCCATGCAATTACTGTTAGTTACATGCCCAGAAGCTCCGGAGCTCTGACGGCTCTTAAGAACACAAAAGTGCTCCTTCAGGCTTTTGTGATCACTCCATGTATGTTGCAGTTTAAAGATTTCATGTGCTGCATTTTTACTCAGGGACATTGCTTGGACAAATAGGAGAAGATCCGGCATGTCGTTTGCCTTAGACAGCTCTTCCCTATTTGCAGCTCTGTCTTCCACAAATTACTTATTCTTTCAGCCAAAAAGGGCAATAACTAACATTAAATACACTTTGGAATGGAGTTCATCAGCTACTATCATATTATATATATATTTGTTTATGTGTACCTAGACCTAAGGGTTTTTTCAGGGTAAGTAATGTATTATCACAGAATCTACAATGGTGGAGCTTACTATATGATCCTATAATTTTTATCTAAAATAAAAAATAAATAAATACTTTGTTATTGTGACTGTCCAGATCCTTTTTTTTGTGTGAATCTACCTTCAATTAGGTAAAATTACCTTACATTTCAAGCATTTGGCAAAGTCGATTTTGTTGGCTTTATTTTGGTTTGCCTTCTTCTGCATATAGAGATACTTCTTGGAGGTTTGGGTTTTTTTGTCTTTGTTTTGAAGAATGGTTGTGAAAATGTTTAATAGAAAAATAGTATTGCAAATACTGATCTGTCCATTCTAACAAGCCTGTAGAGATATTTCCTCTGATGTTCTTGTTCACAGAGTTGTCCTTTGATAAAGGAAAGTGAAATTTGCCAGGAGTTTTTTCATATCAAAAGCATGTCATTTTCTGGCCTCAGGAAAATACACATCAGTCTTTTATGACTTGCTCAAGCATCTGACACTACCTATCAAAAAGTGTCCTCACAGAATGACTGAACTCAAACCCAATTCCATTACAACAGCATCTCATTAGTCTTCCTTTTTGCCATTGCACTGTCAACCTACAAGATGCTCTCCTAATAAACTGCAATAGTGTAGAAATAATTTGGCAAATGACCTTATTCCTGGAATCTCCTAACTTCTGGTAGCTTAATTTCATAGAACAGTTTGGGTTGGAAGAGGCTTTTAAGATCATGGAGTCCAACCATTATCCCAACACTCCCAGGTTACCACTAAATCATGTCTCTCAGTACCACATCTCTATGTTTTTTGGCTCAGTCTTCAAGCCACATTTTTGAGGGTGAAGGAAAGGTTTTGAGCAATCTCAGCCTCCCAGACAACCAGCAGCACCTCACTGGGTGCCCAATGACACAGGAGAACTGAACATCCACTCCTCCCCACCAAATTCCTTCACCTTGAGACATCAATCTCTAACTCAGTCATGAAGCAGTCATCACCGTCATTGTCACATTCACTCTGTGGATTTGTCAGTCTTAGTACTATTTGTGCAGATTTTTTGTGGAACCAGATTTTATGTATGTCTGATTCTGATTCAATAGGACCTCAAGCTACAAACTAAAGTAAGGTGGAGGTCAATCAACTACTTATATTTGATGTGAATTAAATCACACTATTTTGCAATAGTGGAGGTTGAATACAAGATGTGATTATGTTTTCACATCTTGTATATGTGTACTGGCATATTTGTCTTTGTAACACCTAAAGCAAAATATAAATTGAGAATTTTGCATTGAGTGTGGCTGGGAAAAAGTTAATTTTATTTATGTTTGGTGTTAATTATGAAACAGTACATAGATTACATTTAATTAGCAGTATTGCTGCAGTCATCAAGCTTTTCAGTCATTACTTCACTTTTGCAATAAAAATGACTGCTAAATGTGGGTTTTGATAGGCATACATAAAGAAACTATAAAAGGTGTGGGAGACAAATCAATGAAATAAATATTTACAGAGGATTAAGGTTTATAAATTATGTATCTTCCAAAGAACATAACTTTCTTGCCAAGCATCCTATTGATCTTCTTAAGCTCTTTAACTCTTCTTCTTCTCTGGTGAATATATTCAAATAACAAATAGAATATTGCTAAGCTTCAGAGACAACTGACCCCTCAGACTACAACCTTCATCAGTTCTGGATATCAGGAAGAACTTGGAAATGTGCAAAAAAAGTAGAACTGACAACTCATGTACTATCTGAATACTTCAAGGGTAACCAGTCTTACTGATCCTCCAATCAAGGCACATAATTCATGCTTTGGGGAAGGTGAGAAAGAAAGTTCTGCACAGCATGTAAAAGTATAAAAATCTTCCCATGGGTCTCACTATTACATTGTGGAATAAATTTCAAATGAGTATATTGTTTGGCTTATGGAGAGCTCTGAAAATATCTACTCCCCTTACTGGCCACTTAGGGAAGAGTGAGTCTATGTGTCTTAAAATTCTCCATACCTCCTTAGGAACTTTTTCACCCAAATTTCACTTCCATATATTTAGT
Source organism: Colaptes auratus (assembly GCA_015227895.2). Taxonomy (NCBI): domain Eukaryota; kingdom Metazoa; phylum Chordata; class Aves; order Piciformes; family Picidae; genus Colaptes; species Colaptes auratus. Next base: position 40,938,774 of record CM037631.1, read on the forward strand.
AACACTCAAAAGATTCCTCCTCAGTGAACTTGTGCATTTTTTTCCTTGAACCAATATACATTTTTAGCACTCACAATATCCCTGGCAAGCAATCAGGAAGGAGTCTGGAAAAGCGAGCATGGAAACTTTTGTTGCCTACAAGTCATTCTTCATAGTGAAAGGTAAAGAATATTGTATTGTTTGCACAAAGAACTGCCTACTTCTGTTTGTGTTGAACTTGGTTCATTAATGTGACAGTTTCAGGCTGTGCCTTTAAAAAAATTTTGAGCAAATCTACAGTTGAGTGAAAAAAGGAAACCAAAAGATTGTTCTAAACAAATTTCATTGGTCAGATATGAGATGTACCTGAGCAATATCTCACATTCTTCTCTCATTCCATCTCTCTGCTGGCATGCATGCTGCTCCTGGACAGAGAACTCTTATCATCTAAAGACAGTGAGATAAGACCACTGACCTTTTTTAACGAGGCTTTTGAACAAACTGAAATTTGCCTAACATTTCTCCTTTTCTCTTTTCTTCTAATTAACCAGAGTTAAAAAGGGAGGGGAGAGGTTAGGGGTGAGCAGGGCAGTGTCCTCCTGCCCAAGGAGGATTTCTGTGCTGTTTTTTCTTTGTAAATACCTGTAAAATATTGTGAATACTGTATATGTTGTACATATTCATTGCATTCCATTATTGTTTGTAAATACAGCTTTTAATTTGCTTCCCTCAGTTCAGCTGAGCTTTTGATGATAAAGGTGGGTTAAACCATCACAATTAAATTCATTGAGCTGCCCCTTCTGTTAAAAGGAAGAATAGTAATAAATTTGTAGTTTTATTATTGTCGGGGTTGAATTTTGGGTTTGTTTGTTTGTTTCTTTGACATTTATTATTCTGTAGCTCGCTACAACACCCTCCCCTACAGTTATTTCTGTTCACAGTTGAGTGTTGGATAATTTCATTGTTCTTTGCATATAGATCTTCCCATAACTCTCAGCATTCTCACTCAAAACCGTCAACATTCTTCTGTATCCACACAGACTCTACAGTTCTGCAGCTGGCAATATAATGCAAATTCTCATGAGAAATGTATTTGAGTGGCTGATAATCCATGTATACCTCAAGGACCACATACTGGTAACCTATCCAACATGCTCTCCTTAACTGTGAAGGCAATGAAAGTGTTAACATCATCTAATTTTAGTATACCTCTGAAAATGGAATCTCCTTTAGCCATAAATCAACCTTCAACCATAACATTGGATAAAGCAACCTCAAAAAAATATTGTGAAGAACTTTAGAGACAGAATTTCCTCCCCTCACTGCCACCTCCTTCCCCTTTGGAGTTCCATCACTAGCCTGTACTTCTGCATCCTTAATTTCATGGTGGCCTGAAAAACATTTGGAAATGTCAGCTTGGAACAGAGCCTTGGATTGCATAGATCTGGAAGCTGGGTTTGCTCATTTTCAATTACTGTGAAATGTCCTTGTCTCTGTGACAAGTAGGACATGTCTGGGTAAATTCACACTCTCAAAGTGAGAAGTCTAGGCTCTCCACAGTCAATGGATGCAGCTGCATGTTTCCAAGGGGAGAGTCACAGCATCTAGTTCAGGCAGTGATTATAGTCTTAGAAGGTCTGCACAACACAGTTCTGTAAGGTGCCAAAATCCATACACAGGCATTTTGTGCTTCCATTCATGCCTTACTTTCTTCCATTGACATCCCAGAAGTGAATCAACAAATCCCTGTGATCAGTGATGTCTAAACATATCATTGGTATTCTTCATTTTAAATTCAACTTGCTTAGCTTGTGTTCTGAGCTGTCAGGAAGCCAGACAGCCACACCAGCACAGTGCTAAGCCTGAGCTAAAAGCCCTATTTAGTATTGCCATCACATTTACTACAGTTTTGTAACTTCCACTTCAGAGAAGGTTTGTATCCAGCTTACTTGGTTTAAGCCAGGGTGAACTTGCATCTGCTTGCCAAAGACAATTTAAGACATCTCTAAATCTTTTGCTCAATCCAATAACATCAACACACAGACCAATTCCACAACAGCTAATCTATCTATGTATAGAAAAGCTGAGTGCTGATTTATAGTCTTTGCACTCCAAAGTCAGGAAAAATTGGATATTAAGCTATGGAATTTTGTGCAAATCCATATTTGTAGTTTTACTTCTTACTCTGTGACTGAAATTAGAACTGACACTCTTGTCCTCAGCCACTACGGAGTGCTCCTGTGCTCTGTTGGTCTGAAGGTTAACTGCTCTTTATGTCTATTCATGGAAGGAGCAGATATAACTTCACTGATCATGTAAAGATCCGTGGGGACCATAGGAAAGGTAGAAATTAGTTCTTCAAATTCAGATGCATCTATGAAGTTATGAACCCAGCAGGGAGGTAAACCAGGCAGTACCATCATTGTTGACCTATTACACACCCCATAGCATAAAAACTGCTCCCGGTCACATTAGGCAATTTCATTCCTCTAAAATTCTTTAGCACTTTTGATGAAGGCACGTTATGCCCAGATATTGAAACCTGTCCCAGCACGTGGACAAGTTCCCCCTCCTTTCATGATGGGAACAAAGGCCAGGGCAGTACAGACCACTGCAAGCACCCATCACATGGGATGCTTGTGCTAATACCAAATATGGGCGTAATTCTAGCTTCATGCCTCCTATAGGCTGAAGCCAGCTGTTTACAAGAGCGCCCATTGGCCAAATCTAGCCTTGAGAAACATGTAAGTATTACCCCAATTTGTAAATACATTGCCCTCTTACACTTTCTCTCTTCTTGCTCATGCCATAGTTTTGTTATCAAGCCTGCATCTGGACAATCCTGTTGAGCCTTAGCCCTGAGAGTATATCCAGAGAAGGGACCAACACTTAGAGCCTGAGAAGCTATAGCATTGTATTGCCAGTCTCACATGTCAGAAGACCCCACCGTGTCTCAAGAGAACTGGACCCCTGGGGGTAAGATCTGCCCAGCTGCTGAGGAAGGGACTCAGCCAGGTTCGGCAGTCCACACATCTGCATCAGCCTTAAGCAGCAGACTGACAAGCTGTACAACCCTCTGTGTGTCATCTTAGAGAGCAGGAACAGGGCTGCATGCCTGCATAACCCCATCATCATGGGAGAGGAGTCACTACTTCCGCCGCTCCATGCCCTGTGCACCTCAGGGAAACCTAGAGCACTATCTGTGCCTGTGCTTCAAAGCTAGGACCACTCTGAGAGGGTCCTGCCCCTCCTTTGAGCCAATCAAAGGGGAAGCCGCTGCTCCGTGCAGCCACGCTTCTTCCCCGGGGCTGTCCACACCGGCCCCAAAGCCCGTTGCCGCAGAGCCGGCCCCACTGGGTCCAGCCCCATCTGCTACTGCGCCATTCCCTCTCCTCTGCCACAGAAGGGAGAAGGTTGCCACCCACTATCACTGTCCGGACCAGCTAGGAGAAGCCTGGCAACAGCAGTCTGCCGGAACCTAACCTTGCTACAAACAAAGGACACAGCATATCTTCCACGTGCTTTTCACTCACTAACATTCCGTTCAAAGCACCCACGTCTACCAGTATGACATTTCCAGTCCAGTCTTCTGTTATACATTGTAATACCTTTGTATATAGTTAGCAGCCGTCAGCGTCCTGTCAAGTCGCCATCTGGTGGACAAGTGGTGGAATCGCACCCTTTGTTGTATAAATAGTAATTCTGTAAATATTCCAATTGAGTCCTAATTATAAATAGTACACCACTTATGGGATGTAGTCCACAATTGTGCACTAGAATATGCATATAAAATAGTGATTAATTGGTTATTAATAAGTTTAACAATTAATACAAATTAATATTTATATAATTCAGATTTCATATTAATAAATCAATAACCTCTTCATCACAGCACTCCTTCAAACATTGAGACCACACATGCTCAGGACCTCCTACCTTTAGATCTGTAGTGGGTGGGGCACTGACATCTGTGTTTCCATTTCTAAGAGAATTTCAGTCTAGTCAATATACTATTCTCCAGCTCTGGAGTCATAAAAAGTCCATTTACTCTCACTGTAACAAACTGCAGAGAGGAAAAAATCCCCTCCTTTGTGAGAGCACCCTCTCTCCATGTCAAGTATATATATATGATTCCTGGACAGAACTGTAATGGAGCTATGAGTGTGTACTGAGGGAAGAACATAATCCTCTTTCCACTTAGGCTCAGAGCAAAAATGTGGTCAGGCCTCAGTAGTTAATTAATAGGAGAATTTGTTTAAATATAGTAAGTTGTTGTATTTTCTTTGGAATTCAATGAAATATAATAAGCAAAATCATGCTCTTTTATGTAAACTAATCACTGATGGCTAAGCTCTCTTTGTAACATCTTCACTGCGTTATTCCACAGACAATAAATTGCTCCTTTCAGTGCAGGCGATATTTCTCAGCTCTTGTGGGTTGTAAATCATATTTTTCTTCTCAATCTGACAGTTTAATTTTAAACAATTGTACTGAAGTGTTCACCACAATTCACATGCCATATATTAGCTCCTATCAACAGCTGCTTTAAGCACCATGATTCGTACTTTCCACTTTCTTATTTATGTATCTTGTCAGCTGGAAAAGCAAATACCTGGAAATCACTTCCACACCAAGAGCAGAAGAATATTACATCTGATAAGGTTGTAAGTAGTACTTTGTGTTTCTGCATGACTTTTATTGACCAACACCAGCATTGTTGTTAAAAGATTTTGATAACTAATAATAGATCATATTTGTGAGGTTTGAGGAAATGTCTTTACACATTATTACACAGTGTTTATTTTGAAGTATGCCAATTACTGCTAAGAATAGGCTGTTAGATACTGAAATGTTTTTATTGGTTTATGATGGAATGGTTTTGTTTCTTATTAACATTTCCCAGTTGACTACAATTCTCTACAGTCAGGCATTGACCTGAAGAAAATTGAGAAAATTGGCTAGATTTACAGGAAATAACTTCAATTTAAGGACTTGGCAGACATTGGGGATGACCACAGGAATAAGGCAAATAGCTCCACCTCATAGTTGCTCAATCTCATAGCTTGGGGAAGTGTGGCTGGAAAGCTGTCTGGCAGAAAGGGACCTGGGGATTCTAATTGACAAGCAACTGAATATGAGCAAGCAGTGTGCTCAGGTGGCCAAGAAAGCCAATGGAATCCTGCCCTGTATTAGAAATGCTGTGTCTAGCAGGAGTGGGGAAGTGATTGTCCCCTTGTACTCAGCTCTGGTGAGGCCACACCTTGAGCATTGTGTCCAGTTTTGGACACCTCAATACAAGAGAGATTTCAAGGTTCTGGAGTGAGTACAGAAGAGGGCAAGGAAGCTGGTGAAGGGCCTGGAGAATAAGTCTTATGGAGAGTGACTGCGGGAGCTGGGGCTGTGTAGTTTGGAAAAGAGGAGGCTGAGGGGAGACCTCATTGCTCTCTACAACTACAGCAATGTTGTAGAGAGGCTGGTGCTGGTATCTTCTCACAGGTAATTAGTGATAGAAGACAACAAAATGGCCTCAAGTTACAACTGGGTAGGAATAGATTGGACATTAAGAAAAAATTTTTCACAGAAAGAGAGGTCAGGCATTGGAATGTGGTGCCCAGGGAGGTGGTGGAGTTACCTACCCTGGATGTGTTTAAAGGTCATTTAGATGCGCTGCTGATATGGTTTAGGGGTGTACTTTGCAGAGTAGGGTTCTGGCTTGGACTTGGTGATCTTGAGGTTTCTTTCTAACCTGAATGTTTCTGTGATTCTGATAATTAAATTTCAAAATGTTGCAATTCTCTGTCACATCAATGAAAAAAATTACTAGGCCTTGAAAATTAGGGAGCAGCCATGATCATAGCAGTTATAGATGAGAAGTCAATATTCACCTTTCATTACCTTTCTTTAATTAATGCTCCTCAAAAAAAATTGTTCCCCATGATGCAAAACACAATACTTTGGTGGTTAATGTCTTAGGGAAGTTTTCCTATTTCTGTGTGTGTTATTAGACACAAGCAAGATCATGAGTCATATAGATAGATAAATATTTTTATTAATGTTAAATTAGTTTTGGGGGCTAATAGTTATTTATACAGGGTGCAATCTATCCTGTCATCCAAAAATTAGGCATCTGATTTGTTGTATCTATGACTGGGTTAGTATAACCATCTCAAGATGATAGTTCGAAGAATTACAGATTTGGCTGTTTGTAATGGAATTTACTGTACCTCAGTTTGTTCCCACTGTCTCTTGTCCTTCCACTAGATACCACTGAGACCAGTATGGGTTCATCTTCTTTTCTCTCTACAGTCTAGCATTTATACACAATGATAAGACTTCATTTGAGCATACACGTTCACCCTTAGCTCTTAAAGAACATGACTCCTTAAAGAACAGAAAAAGACAACCTGCGTCTAACTGAGGATAAATTTTGTGATCTCACATTTCCATTGAAGTTCAGAGTGCAGTGTTTCTGGTACTTTTAAGTATCATTTTATAACTAGGTTAGCAGTCTAGAGATCCCTTAGAGGTCTGATAGATAGACATATTTAATGATCTACTAGGTCTTTAACACCTCTGTAGGTTAGAGGCACCTTGAATTATACTGCTTTACTTAAAATGTTGCACTTTGAAGTTTGCATTTTTCTTCTTTTGACTATACATCAAACACTGATTTATTGTTTACAAGTTTGCTATTAAAACTTTGTATTTTCAGTCATGAAAATGCTGATTGATAAAACACTGGCATGATTGGTCTCAAAGAATACATTCATTAAAAATGTATCATGCATCAATAATGGAATTCCTTGTCCTTGCAAATCCTCCTAGAACTACTAGACAGTTCAAGTCTGACAGCAACCAAAATTCTGCCTGATGGGGTGTGAATATTCAACAATTTTATTCTTTCATGAAAAATTTCAGCCAGTGATAAAGACCCACATCTGAGAAGTTGATGAAGGACTGTCTCCTGTGGGAGGGAACAAGCTGGAGCAGGAAAAAAGTGTGAGGAGGAAGGAGTAGCAGAGACAAAGTATCATGAAATGACCACAACCCCCATTCTGCATCCTCTCTGTGCTGCTTGAAGGGGAGAAAGTAGAAGGTTGTGAAATGAAGAAATGAAGTTGGGTCTGGGAAGAAAGGTTTGAAAGAAGATGCTTTTAGTTTTGTCTTCCCCCTCCACCCCCCCTTGTACTCTATTTTTAAATGTTAATAACTTAAAATAATCTTCCTCTGGTCAAATTAGTGTTGCCCAATGAAAGTAACTTGTGAATAATCTTCCTTTCCTTATCTCAACCCATGAGCTTTTCCACATTACATTATCTCCTTATCATATTGAGAAGAGGAGTAGAAGGGTGGATTGATGAGCACTTGGCAACTATCCAAGGTTAAACCTCCACAATGTCCCATATAAAAGTAATATTAACTTTCTATTACATGATGCTCCTGGTTTTATAGCAGGAATTCACTTTCCTATTGCCAATTTTAAATCCCTGCTTTTTAAGGTATCAGTTCCCTGTAAAATGAAGAAGAACCTGCAATTGAAAGATTTACCTCATTGAAGCATTGAGAAGACTGGAACCAGTCTTGTCATGTTTTTTACATACTCTATAAAAGTAGATGTTTAAGGGAGAAAATTTGAGAAAGGATCAGAGATTCTGTAGAGGACGAGCCAGATGTTAGTCAGAAGATTACTTCAGCGAACACTGAAGAGGTGACTTTTAGAAAGATCAAATAAATGAAATTTCCTGTATTTCCCTCTGTACTTACTAACATTTTCATTCCACTGACTGCCAGTAGGAAGACCCTACACAATTATTTTTTTATTCTCTTTCATCAGATATTTATATAAAAAGCTAAGATATCCCTTGATCCTGCCCTACACTAAATAATCCCAGCTCACTTATCCTCCTTTTGTTTGGCAGCTGTTCCAATCGCTCAACCATTTTAGTGAAAACATTGATGTCAGGTAACCAGAGGATGATTCCTGGATCTGTGCTTGACTGAAACAAGCCTAAGTGTAGTCACCTATTCCTCTAAATAGCAACAGAGGCAGCTCTCGAGTCAGTGCTGAGTGCTTGAAGAGCTGTTTGGCTGCCTGAAGAAGTGGTTTTCCAGATCCACTGGAAGAAAAAGTGATCTTTTTATAGATATTTGATAGTAATGCAATGCTTATTGACATGATGGGTTGACCATAACTGGCAGAGACTTGACCCTATCCAGTCACTTGTTCACTCTCCCCCAGGGAAATGAAACAGAGAATGTGAAGAGGAAAGGCAGGAAAATTGCCTGAATAGAGATAAAGACAGGTCAGTAAGAAAAGAGGTAGAAGAAAGAAAGGAAAAACAAAGCAAATTATACAAAGGCAGTTGTCCACCTTCTCCCCAAACTAAACTACTGCCCAGACAGTCTCCATGCAGTGACTACCAACTCAAGCACCACCATCCTCACACTAATTTTATTGCTGAATATGACATTAAATGGCATAGAATACCTCTTTGGTAAGTGTATATCATCTGTACTGGTTGTGTCCTCTCCTAATTTCTTGAATACCCCAAATCTTCTCACTGGGGAAGCAGAGTAAGAAATAGGGAATGAAATACTTAAAACCCACTACAAAAGGCTCAAGAGCCCACACTTAGATGTTCAAGAAATGCTAATGTCTTTGGAAACTCACCTGGAGACCCATGTCTCAGGGACCTCATTTTTAATTAACAAATTCCCAATGCTTTCTGAAAAAGAGTTCCCTTGAAAGTGCCTCAAATCTTACATCAGAATATTTTTCCTGCAAGAATACTGGGAAAAAATATAATATTGTTTTGATTATAAGGAGGTTCTTAATATTCAATAGGTGGGATGATTAATAAAAATATTAATAACTTTAATAATTTAAAAATATCCCACAGAAAATATTAATAAAACCTATTTACTGGTTCAAAATATTCAGTTGTGGAACAGATATCTCACTAGCAGGAACAAGTAACAATGTAAACAATATGAGAAAAACTCCAGAAACAACAAACAGCAATTTAAGCTGTAAAGAAAAAAATGGGAACATCGGCAACAGAGCTGGAGATTGCCCACAAGGCAGGGGGGGATTCCTCTAGAATTCTTTAGGGCAACAGACCTTTAGTAGATGCTTATAAAAGTCAGATTTCATAATTACTCACTGGTTGTGGTACCATGTGCCACACGTGGGGATTTAAACAAAACCAAAATGTCATTGACCACGTGAAAACTTGCAGGAACAGTTTCACTTTCTGTTGGCTAGCATTGCTATGTTGTTACCTAGTTACCAAGCATTACTAGCTTTCTAACAACGCTTTTTTTTGAACTAACTGAAATTTGACGAACATCTCTCCTTTTCTCTTTTCTTCTAATTAACGAGAGGAAAAAGGGAGAGGAGAGGTTGGGGGGAAGCAGGGCTTCTGCAGCTTGTCACTAAGGCACATACAGAATTTATCTCTGAAGACTTTGTAGCTGAAAGCTTTGTAGAAAAGAAGTTGCTGCCAAAGCTTTCAGGGCTTGTTGGCTTTGTACCTTTCCCTATTTGGAGAGGTTCTTCAGCTGCAATCTTCGCAGCAGTGCTAGTTGCTTCTTCCAATAAAACAAAACTGTCCTGGGGACTCGGCTCCTACTGGGTTTTGTCTCTTGGCCCAGCGAGACACATCCATTCTGCTCCTGGGCTTTACAATGCTATACAGCAAGGCCTCTTTGCAGTCTTGCCTGGGTAAACACAGCTCAGATTCCAAGAGAGGCTTTTAACTTCTCCCAGAGCTTGGATAATTGCAAGGCAAAGTGCTGGCTCTGCGCTGGTATTTATAGATTTCCTAAGACAATGATGGCCAATGATAACAAAGATTGAGAGATAAAAACCTGATACTGTAACCTATAGAATAAGTTTTCTACAAATGTAGCCAAAAGCACACACACCTGGCCCACCTGGACTCCAGGGCATTTTCAGACAAGCCTGGGCAATGTGGGCATTTTCCTGAAAAACGAGACCTGCTGGCTCCTGCCCCATTGTCTGATTCAGAGCATTTTCAAGGCTTTTTGTCCTTTCAGGACAAATATACAAAATTATTATCTACTTTCAAAAATCTGACACTCTATCCCTTAGATTCCCAGCTATGCTGACAAACTCAGGAAAGCCTACAAACCTCTTCACATCAAAATAAAATAATTAAATTTCTTGTTAATTCAATTCTTGCTTAGCAGAGAATCATCAGAGGTTAATATCCCACATATATCTTACTTTGGCCTCATGCTGCCATTCTGCACAAGATAAATGTCACTAATCAGTACAATTTTATCAATGACTTCTACTCTTAATAATCACATCAAGACATTACAGAATTAAATATATGAGCAAAAAACATAACAACATGAGTGCCAGCTTGCCAGCAATGCTGAGCATGACACAATGTTGTGCGGTCTTTATGGAAGACTCAGAGGAGCTTGGTCATTAAAAGTAATAATGGAAAGGTCCCCCTAAGTGCATATTTTGATACTCAATGTATTATAAATCTCCTGGAAGATGATTAACTTCAGCTAAGAGCACCATGATACAAGAAGTCTCTTGCTAAATGACCAAGCTTAAGCATTCCATCATGACAAATACTTTAGGAACCCATATCCCTCCCTAGAGATATGTCTAAGACTACAAATATTGACACTAAGAAAAGATAAATGAAAAACAGAGAAAAAATGCTTAAGTTGCCTTTTGTGGAGTTTCTGCAGTAGATCTGGCACTGGTGCATGCTTATTTCCATTTCTTTTTCCTAGGAGACTGTTCCACAGGGCATTATTCCTTGAGTGTTCCCATATCACACATGTCCCTTTCCCACTCATGTTCAGCCAGTGAGTGTTGTTCTCTAACTTTCCTTCTGCAGCCCTGCTCATTCACAAAGGAATTGATTGCATAATCTTCCTAGAATTTACTACTACTCAATTCAGTAAAATCAACTGCATGAAGAATTGCTTCATATTAACTTGTAATAGTAACAGAAACCACTTCCAGGAGACTATCCAAATATAATATTAGAATTTTTTAAAGTTTTTTTTTCTTTTCTTGAAATCTAAAATCCATACAGAAGTTTCATTAATGTGGGGTTTGACACACTCTGAGAAGACCTGTCAATTTGGGGGGACATTGTATTAATCTATTTTCAACTGTAATAAGACTCAACAAATAAGATTGACCACTCCAGGGGAAAAAAAAAAAAAAAGGAAAGCTTTCTTCCCTTTTCCATTATTTTTTTGGAGGACCTCACTTCTCTGACATACAAGTTTAATTGTAGTGAGGCTAAATCCTCAGATACTATTGCAAAAATAGACTGCGAAGTTAATGACAGAAATAATTCCTTTTCATCAAAACATAGCAAATTTACATTGGACATTAGGAGGAAGTTCTTTACCATGAGAGTAGTAGTACACTGAAACAGGTTACCCAGGGAGGTGGTTGAGGCCCAGTCCTTGGGGGTATTCAAGATCAGGCTCAAAAGGGATCTGGAAAACCTGATCTAATAGAGGATCTTGCTGCCCCTCAGCTGCAGGGGGGTTGAACTAGATGACCTTTGGAGGTCCCTTCCAACCCAAACCATTCTATGATTCTAGGGCATATAGTTCTCCCCAGTGAAGAATTTAGGGAAGGCTAACAACAAAGAAAACAGCAGATCATGTTATTGTACATTTTAGATATTCTTTCTAGACAGAAGTATTTTCTAGATCTCTTCCTAAAATTTAGTTGATTGATCATGATTAACATTCAAGATGAGCTGAGATTTCATCACATTGTAAACCAGAAAAGACTCACAGATCATCTAACAGGAATATTTTCATAGCTTACAGATAAATAGCATTGTAAAAATTATTGTCAGGGTTTTTTAAAATATTTTTAATTTTTTTCCATTTTGTTGTGTTCAGAAATGCTCATAAGGGAGTAGCAATTTTGTTAGCAATCAAATAATATGCACACTTCCTGACCTCTTCAGGTCACTGTTAATTTATTATCACAATGAATGCAGACAGCATTGCAGTCCTCCTATGCACTCCTGAGATTTAGCACATGAGGTATTTTTAAGTATAAATCCCTTAACATCTGCCTTAATTTAGTAGATAAGATCATTAACAGCCATTATATCTAATCAACATCTAATCCTTGTAGAAAGGATTCATTAGCAGGATAAAATGGGAGCAGAAGCCCACTAATGATAAATGTTTATTTTCTTTGAATAAATTTCCGCTAGGGAAAAACTGGCAACACTTTAAAAAAACACTCTTCAAGAACATCATCAGACTGCATTTGGAAGGATCACCCTCAAGCAGTAGGTCATTAAGAATGTGATGATTGCTTTTATATCACAAAATGGAGAAAAGGGTTAGAGTTAAAACAGCACAACATTTTGCTTGCAGTGTTGTCTGGAGTACAAAATTCTTTACGGAATGAAGTATTTTTCATCGTATGTTGGTATATAGGACCACATACCATAGCAACGTTCCTGAGGTCTGTATAGAAGGAAGGGAAGAATGTGACTGTACAACTATGAAATTTCTGTGTCTTTTAAGTCACCAGGTTACACTTTCTGAAATGCTTGGCTTTTGGCTTCTACCTTTTCAAGCCAAATTACATGGACCTCAGACTGTTAGAATATAAATCACAGTTACTGTATATAGATGGTTTATATGTCAGGAGGGAGTCATTTGACATCTGAGGAACACAATGACAAGACAAACTTTTATCTGCTAAGCCCACAGATCTATATTTGTATTTAATTAATTTATTTAATTTTTCAGATTAGGTGAGGAAGGAGGCAAGGCTTAAAGTTAGTAGTCCTAAGCCTCTAAATAATTCAGCACTTCCTGAGGACTGTCTTATTTTAAGCTATTCTTCTCCTTTTCACCATTTTTTACAGTTACAATAATAACATAGATCCTAATTATTTTAAAAGGCTTTGCTTGTAGTACATGAATTTGCTTACTGTTCAGATTCTAATCTACGGATGTTCAACCCTTTCTTTTTCATGTATTTCACTTCTGTTTGCTTCTACAAATGTGGAAATCACTCCTGCACTTTAAGGACTTGTAAAAACAACTTTCTACCAAGCCTCCATTCACCCTTTGCCTGGACAGACAGAAGATGAATGATAAACACATCTTGATCCTCAGAGAATCTATGCATTTATTACTTCTGCTTGTTTAACATTAAAAATGCACTTAGAAATTACTGCCTTTCTGTTTTGCACCTTGGCCATGAGTGTACATTGCAAGTTCATCTAGCTTTTCATCCACCAGGACCCCCAAGTCCTCTTCTGCAGGGTTGTTGCCAGTCGCTTCATCTTCTAACTTGTATTAATAGTGGGATTTTCCCTCACCCGATTGCAGGACCTTTCATGTGGCTCAAAATCATGACGTTCACATGGGCCCGCTTCCCAAGATCCCTGCAGGTCCAGGGATGGCTTTCCATCCTTCTTGAGTTTCTATTCAGTTTGGTGTCATCTGCAGAGTTGAGGAGGATGCACTCAATCACACTGTCTACATGAATGATGAAGGTATTAAACAGGGCTGGTTGCAATACAGACCTCTGAGGGATGGTGCTCATTACTGAATTGCATCTGAGCATTAAGCCATTAACCACTGCCCTATGGATGTGACCATCCAACCTCATCCACTGGAAAGCTGTGCTGGGTTACACCCATCCTTGATGGGGGCTGAAAGAACCCAGCCCCCAAGTGGACAAAAGAAACTTGATCCAAGTGGGCAGAGAGACTTGGTTTTCCCACTCCCAGAAGGAGTGGTCCCCTGGGTCAAAGGTGGTCTGTTAAACTCCCCCTTCCTGTCCAGCAAGCCTATAAAAAGACAGACATCTTTTGCTCCCCACTTTCCTGCTTTGCCTGCTTGAGAGAGTTCATCTGCTGTTTCTGCTTCTTGCATTGACCATGTGGTCGGGACCTACTTTTCGAAGCTGCATCCACATTTTCTAAAGAACTGAATCCACTTACATCCAGGGACTACAAGGCCTGACTACAAGGCTTGGGTTTGTATATGTTCCTATTTATCCTTATCCCTTACCTTTGTGAGCCCTCCCTGTTATTGCTATGTATGCATTTTGTTAAAAAAAAATTACCGCTTCTAGTTCCAAACTGATTCCAGACTCTTTCTTTCAGGAATTTCTCTTTCTGTTCCCCTACCAATTTTGTTTTACCTTACCAGAAAAAAAAACCAACAACCCCAAAACACCAAAAAGACACCAAACTGGGGGGAGGTAGGAATCTCTGTCTGTTACCATTTGGGCTTCTAGACTCCTGGTGAAGCTTAAAACAGCACAAAAGTCGACTTATCCACTGCCTTTCTCTGCAATTTAGAAAGAAGGAACCTAGTCAAAGGCCTTTACCAAAGGCTTGTTGGTAATGTTTTGAATTCAGCTGTCCAACAGGACACACAGTTATGTTTTGAATTCAAGAGCAGTCCTACTGTCTGGGGTCCGTATTTTCCCATGAAAGCAGACTTCTCTAACTTAAAAGTTCAGGCAAATTCTATGTGTCTTTATTGCAGGCGGTGTCAAAACAAAATTTCTGATCACCTTGTGCTTGGGCTTGTCAATGTAAGGCCTTCTAGGGTTGTTGGAGGCTTATAGCAAATTGAGGCATTCTATGTTTAGCATGATCAAGTGATCTTCCAATGAAGAAAAGAAGCAAAGGCTGTTTTGTGAATAGACAAAAAATGTGAGTGTTTATGTTGGCATAAAAATTGCATTAGTGACACTCTAGACAGCGCTGTAGATGCTACCTTTGGCTAAACTCCTGGTCAGATTTATTCACTTATACAGAAATAGCATGCTGAATTTTGATCTATTTCTTTTCACCTCCAGAATTTTCAGAATTCACTAAAATTAAGTTAGTCTGAATCTTTTGAAAACTTCTTAATTCCATCATGAAATCTGAAATGGAAACACATTAATTATTTTCCTTTTATATTTGCTGTTTCATATCACATTAATCTTCCCATGCCCCTCATTTGGCATACTTGTATCTGATTTTTTGTTGTGGAAAAAAAAACGGAGTTTCACTAGTGTGGGGTTTGACACAATCTGAGAAGCCATGTCAGTTTTGGGGGTATTTTATTAATCTCTTTTTTCAGTTGTGATAACACTCCACAAACAGGATGAACAGCCCCAGACACAATTTTTACAGTGATATATGCAGCTATGGATAGGACTTAACACCAAGGTCAGGAAAATTCACACAATCTGTTTGAGAACATAATGTTGTAAAACTGAATTCATAAATAGACTTTGAGAAAAAAAGTGAACAGAGATGAATAGTGAGAAGTGCATGCTCACTTGGCACAAAACAGCCATTCAATATTGACCTCTATGCAGGAAAGCCCTTCTCAAGACATGAGTCTCCATCAAATTATTCCATCTGGGATTCAGTGTCTGTCCTTTCCCCAAGCTAGCAGTAATTCTCTATCCACACAGTTCTCTGAAAGTTGTATTTAAAGCTACTCAGTGAAGGTCTATCTAAATTTTAGAAAGCAAAATCTAAATGTTGATGCAATACAAAGCTCCTACTGGGCTCATGGTAGTAAGGAATGGGAAGTGTTCAAGGGTGCAGTCAGGAAAGACTTCAAACAAAGGACGAAGTACTGTAAAGCAGAGGGTTTGGATAGACAGTAGCCATTGCTTTCTTGAATATTATAGCAGTGACTGTATAAGTGTGTGCTAGATCATCAAAACACCTACTCTTTCTCATACTTAGTTTCTTAATGGATTATTAATCTAATCTAATCTAATTAATCCTAGGGAGCATGGATGTGGAGAGTCCTTCATCACAACCATTGTCCAATATTTTTTAAAAGATCAAATTAACAGGGATAAGAAAGGGCACAATATGAAGAAAGATGTGATTTAAATGCTTGTGATTAAATTCCTGCTGGGTTGGAGCATGCTGCTTGCCACTCATCTCAAAGGACACAGCTCCTACTGCCTTCCATTTGAGGTAGATAACTACACCTGACAAATGGGTGTCTAATGCAGGCAGAACGATGAACAAAGCTTAGACCAGGATTCATTAAAAAGATATTTTGATATCTAAATGCATTTGCATAAATTAATCTAATCCCTTTACTCCCATTCATCCCACAAGAATTTAATAAACAACTGTATGCCTTCCAAGGCAGGACCTAAGCAAGGTATTCACCTTACACCTTCCATCTTCCACCACAGACTGCATAGGGATCAGTAAACACACATATGTTGAAAATGGTAGGAGCCGAAAGCCAGCAAGGGGAAGCACTGAGCACTTGATTTATTCTAAATAGGTCCCTGTTGTAACTCAGTATGTCACATCTTTGCAAGACACAAAATAAGGGGATAGCACAGGGATGCTTCAGGCTGTTCTAATGGTTTAATTAAACACATCAAGATTTCATAAGAAAAGCATATCAGAGGACAGAGACTAATCCAACATAATATTGAAGCTAGTGTCTGAAATAGAGTGTACCAGAGATAAGAGCAAAAACCTTTAGTCTTCATCAGAGCAGGATTTTACTTTGGATGGAATTCATTCCTCGCCGTGACGAGACAACAGATAGCACACTTGCACCTCATCATCAGCTTCACTTCTGCTGTGCACGGCATCCTGTGGTAGCTTGGTGTTGCCACGCATACTGTTCAGGGTGCAAAATACAGCAGAGACATCTATACCTACAATGAGGTGCAAATACACTAGAGCAAAGCTACTGGGAAAACCATGTTGCAATTTCTACTAACGGTCAGGGGAAACAGTACATTTCAAGGGCAAGTTAGGCTGTGAAGTCAGGAAAAATAAGAAAGAAGTCAGCATTATTTTGAGTATATTGAGACTTGCAGTTCTCACTTTCAGGGAGCTTTCTACCACTCACCTGTTTATTTGTGTTTTTTTTTTTTTTTTTAATTCAGGTTCCGTGGATGACAGATTAATCCACCATATTATTTTTCCACCTACTTTACTGATATGGCCAAATCAGTTTGTGTCAGTGAGGTTTGTTTCACTTGCATGCCCTCAGGTTCTTACTTATACTTGGGACTTGTGCTTTTTATTGTTATTGTTGGTTTTGCCCTGAGCAAGTAATTTTGGTTGCTGAAGCAATGCACAGCTACACAGAGAGTGCTAAAACCCAGGATGCAGATAAAGGGAAAGGTACATTACATAATGCAGTTTAAGCTTTAACATAAATTCATGCCTCTGATTTTCTGGGGGGAGTGGAGAGAGGTTAAATTAAGAAAAAGCACCCTTTATATGCATACAAACCCCACAGGATCAAATTCTGACACCTTTATTTTTCTGGTATAAGTCTGATCAAGTACACAGCTTCACCAAAGAAGAATTAGGTTATGCCTTTAGGCACAGACCTGAGGAAACAGTGCACTCAAGGGATCCAAAAGCTAAGAACTACTCTGAGAAGGTATATCCACCTGCTCCAGTGTGGCATCCTTCACAGACTGTAACATGGGTATCCACTTCACTGTGGTCCTCCATGCAGTGCAGGGGAGCAACCTTCTACCCCACAGTCTTCTTCAAAAGCTGAAGGGGAGTTTCTCTTCCAGTGCCTGGACCACCTCCTCCCTTTCCTCTTTACTGACTACAAGTGTTTTCTACTCTTTCTTCAATATCATAGTATCATAGTATCAGTCAGGGTTGGAAGGGACCACAAGGATCATCTAGTTCCAACCCCCCTGCCATGGGCAGGGACACTCTACACTAGATCAGGATGGCCAAAGCCTCATCCAGCCTGGTCTTAAACACCTCCAGGGACGGGGTCTCAACCACATCTCTGGACAACCCATTCCAGGATTTCACCACCCTCATGGTGAAGAACTTCCTCCTCACCTCCAGCCTGAATCTCCCCACCTCCAGCTTCATTCCATTCCCCCTAGTCCTATCACTACCTGATAGCCTGAAAAGTCCCTCCCCAGCCTTCCTGTAGGCCCCCTTCAGATACTGGAAGGCCACAATGAGGTCACCTCAGAGCCTTCTCTTCTCCAGACTGAACAGCCCCAACTCTTTCAGTCTGTCCTCATAGGAGAGGTGCTCCAGCCCTCTGATCATCCTCGTGGCCCTTCTCTGAACACCTTCCAGCACCTCCAGATCCCTCTTGTAATAGGGGCTCCAGAACTGGACGCAGTACTCCAGGTGGGGTCTCACCAGAGCTGAGTAGAGGGGGAGAATCACCTCCCTTGACCTGCTGGCCACACTTCTCCTGATGCAGCCCAGGATCTGATTGGCTTTCTGGGCTGCAAGTGCACCTTGAGAGCTCATGTTGAGCTTCTCATCCACCAGCATCCCCAAGTCTCTCTCCTCAGGGCTGCTTTCCAGCCAGTCACTGCCCAGCCTGTATTTGTGCCTGGGATTGCCTTGGCCCAGGTGCAGGACCCTGCACTTGGTCTTGTTGAAGCTCATGAGGTTGGCCTGTGCCCACCGCTCCAGCCTGTCAAGGTCCCTCTGGATGGCATCCCTTCCCTCCAGCATGTCTGCTGCACCACACAGCTTGGTGTCATCAGCAAACTTGCTGAGGGTGCACTCGATGCCACTGTCCATGTCACCCACAAAGATGTTGAACAAGCCTGGTCCCAGGACTGATCCTTGAGAGACTCCGCTTGTCACTGGCCTCCACCGGGACATGGACCCATTGACAGCCACTCTTTGGGTGTGGCCATCAAGCCAGTTCTTTATCCACCTAGTGGTCCACCCATCAAACCCATGTGTCACCAGTTTGGAGACCAGGATGTGGTGTGGGACAGTGTCAAAGGCTTTGCTCAGGTCCAGGTAAACGACATCAGTTGCTCGCCCCTCATCTATTAATGTTGTGACCTTGTCATAGAAGGCCACCAGGTTTGTCAGGCAGGATTTGCCCTTGGTGAAGCCATGCTGACTGTTCCAAATTGCCTCTTCACTATTCCTCTGCATCAGTATCACAGATGTGCCCCTAGCTTGACTGATGGGCTCAGCCTTAGGCCGTGAAGGGTCCTTCTTGGAGCTGGCTGAAACTGGTTGTGTTTGACATGAGAGCAGACCCTGGTGTCTTCTCTTACAGGCCAGTTCTGCAGTCCTCTCTGCTACCACAATCTTGCCACATAAACCCAACACAGTGGGTTTATGATGTGGTGGGTGGAACTTTGCTGGCTGCCAGATCCTTACCCAAGCAACTTCTTACTCCCCTCCTCAACAGGACATCAGGAGATATTAAGATATGCTTCTGAACAGTAAAAGGGAGTGACAGCAGGAAAAGTGACCTGCGAAGGGTCTGTTTTGGCTTGCAAATGTAGTTTTCAGTAGTCTGAGTCAGATCTGTGATTGCACATTTTAAACAGTGCAAGGAGTGAGCTGAATCCAACTTGCTCTTGCCTTGATCTCTTGAAAGCAGCTATACCAAAAGGGTGAATGGCCTCGGAATGCATCTGGCTTGACTGGCTTGCAGTCTGCCAAGCAATTTCTGCCCACAGCTGGAAAGTTAGCCTGGGCCAAGACTCATTCCCTACAGACAGTTTAATTGGAAGGAATTTTGGAGGAAAAGATTGTTTAATAGTATAAATAAATTATGCCATGCCAATTTGGCTCAGTTCCAGAGACAAGTCCTAAGGAAATATAATTTATTCATATAAAACATAGATAGTAAGGATGTATGAAAGAGGATAATGAATGAGCTTTTTGGCTGGTGAGCCATTCACATGCATTTTGTCAGCTAAGATTACAATGGTTCTATGAAGAACAAGAAATGTGTAAACATGCTTCCTACATTGAACTTACTCTTAAGATTGGGCAGGAGTTGATCTGCTGGAGGGTAGAGAGGCTTTGCAGAGGGACCTTGACAGGCTGGACAGATGGGCAGAATCCAAGGGCATGAGATTTAACACATCCAAGTGCCGGGTTCTGCACATTGGTCACAACAACCCCATGCAGTGCTACAGGCTGGGGTCAGAGTGGCTGGAGAGTGGCCAGGCAGAGAGGCACTTGGGGGTGCTGATCGATGATAGGCTGAACATGAGCCTGCAGTGTGCCCAGGCAGCCAAGAGGGCCAATGGCATCCTGGCCTGCATCAGGAACAGTGTCGCAAGCAGGAACAGGGAGATCATTCTGCCCCTGTACACTGCACTGGTTAGGCCGCACCTCGAGTCCTGTGTCCAGTTCTGGGCCCCTCAGTTTAGGAAGGATGTTGACTTGCTGGAACGTGTCCAGAGAAGGGCAACAAAGTTGGGGAGGGGTTTGGAACACAAGCCCTATGAGGAGAGGCTGAGGGAGCTGGGGTTGCTTAGCCTGGAGAAGAGGAGACTCAGGGGTGACCTTATTGCTCTCTACGACTACCTGAAGGGAGGTTGTAGCCAGGCAGAGGTTGGTCTCTTCTCCCAGGCAGCCAGTACCAGAACAAGAGGACACAGTCTCAGGCTGCACCAGGGCAGGTTTAGGCTGAATGTTAGGAGGAAGTTCTATACAGAGAGAGTGATTGCCCATTGGAATGGGCTGCCCGTGGAGGTGGTGGAGTCACCATCATTGGAGGTGTTCAGGAGGAGACTTGATAGGGTGCTTGGTGCCATGGTTTAGTTGTTTAGGTGGGTTGGATTGGTTGATAGGTTGGACACGATGATCTTGAAGGTCTCTTCCAACCTGGTTTATTCTATTATATTGTATTCTATTCATTGTATTGTTTGAGGAATCAAAGTTCTGCATTTGTTCTTCATCCCTGGCTGCTCTCAAGCATGTATTGGAAAGCCAGAGCTGAGACTGTGTCACATGTCCTCACACCTAGTACTACTAGAAATGGTATAACTAGAAGATTCAGCTGAGACCATTGTACAACTCAAGATTTGGGAGTCATCTTTCCTGCAAACAACTTGCCAAGAAATGCTTGGGACTGTCAAGAAGTGGCAACACTGGCTAAGAAACATCTCTGAGGTTGAACAGCTGCAAGAAGGCCACCTGAGACTAGAATAAAAAACATTTATTTTGTGCAAGGCCTGATGTGCTTAGCATACCTGAAATGTGCACACCAGCACAATCCAAGAAAGATTCATTTGCAACCTTGACATTACAGTATTTAACACTTTTTGTACAGGAGTAAATTCATTCTGCAGTAGAGTTTGCTCTCAGCAGGATTTATGAGAATCCATGCTTAATTACTGCAGTACTGGCAGTCCTCCAGCTCACATCTCACAGTCCTGCTTCAGAACAGATCCAGGTTGATATTAATGACTGTATATGCACAAATATACAAAAAGGACTAGGTGCCATACTCTGATGTGGAGGCCAACTGTTCCAACACACCTTGAACAAAACCAGATAAACGTTCTTACATTCGCAGCATAGAACTCCCAAATTCAAAGTGACCTGAAGCGGATCACAGTCCACACTAACCCATGAACTGTTCTTGATCACTGCTTAAGAGAGCTGACCATCACTAAAGCCATAATAGGTGATCAAAAGTCCAGGTTGGGCTAGACACTAGATATATGACAGGTGCTCTCTACTAGCCCCTCTCACTTCCCAAAGCAAAAGAGAAAGAGAATAAGGGAAAGAGACATATGGATTGGAAACGAAAACTAAAACTAAAACAATAATAAATCAAATATATATAAATATATATAAAAAAACCCAACAAGCCTTCAAGGGACCTTGAAAGATCATCTAGTCCAATCGCCCTGTCAGAGCAGGATCACCTAGAGCAGATCACACTGGAATGCATCCAGGTGGGTTTTGAATATCTCCAGAGAAAGAGACTCCACAACCCCCCAGGAAGCCTGTACCAGTGTTCCATCACCCTCACAGTGAAAAACTTTTCCTCATGTTTACATGGAACTTCCTGTGTCTCAATTTCCACCCCTTACCCCTTGTTCTGCCATTGGGCATCATCAAGAAGAGCCTGACTCTATCCTCTTGGCACTCACCCTTTACATTAATCAGGTCAGCCCCTAGATTCCTCTTCTCCAAGCTAAGGAGACCCATCTCCCTCAGTCTTATCTCATAAGGGAGGTGTTCCACTCTCCTAATCAAATTATGTAGAATATTTGTATCACTTTAGGAGCATGAGACTGTATGTGCTAGGCAATCCCCTTTCTCAAAGCATTTCATTGGTACTCCTTTACATGTGTGCCCCTCCTAAGTACCAGACTTCAGCTGTGTCTTTGGTGAGTAGTTTCTATCCCATTTCAAGACCCTATACAAGAAGCAAATGAGCAGTATACTGCAGCACAGAATAATTAATGAGAAACACCATGGCTTCTGAAAGCTGTGGAGGAAAAGGGCAATGACTATCAGCAGTACAAAAAATATGATCTGATCAGTCTGAAGGGAGTAATCTGGTAAAGAATGCAGGATGGTTGTAACACTTTCATATATAGCCTGATACAGGGAGTCCTTCCTGTGTAGACAGTATCATCATCCATTATTCATAAACATAAAACAAACAAACAAAAAGGATAATGATGGGAGGAAACTAGCTATTAATAACCATGTTTTCTAAGGAAGCCTTTCTGAATTACAGCCATTTTGGGATTTGCATAGACCTAAGCTTCCCTTCTGGTCAGAAAATCAGACTTAGTTTTAAAATAAATATTTATTCTGCCCTTTCCCCCCCCCCCCTTCTTTTTACAATTTTTCTTCCAAAAATATCTGGGTCCCTTAGATTCAATGGGTTTTGATATATCCAAAGACCTTCTGAAAAAAACAATACATTAAATATTAATCAGATCCTCAGTCTCAAGAATTGTACCTGAGTATTTTAACCTAATCTCCTAATTCTTGCTGAGATAGAAGATTTTACTTCCAAGTAGATTTAAGCAATACATTGCAGTCCTGAGTTCTGCTCTTCTGCCTTTGATTTAAATGTTCAATGGAAAACAAATAAAAGATAGAAAACTCTACTTAACTGCATTGGTGTCCTAATAGGGTCATTTGCTGCTTTAATTAAAAAAAAAAAATTAAGTAAGGGCAAATTATTTAAGGCAGCAGCCCCTTTTAATCACAGTATAAAGATTCAGTTGCTTAGCTAACTCTTGACTTCCCTACAAAATTGTATTTCTGGTAAAGATTCAAGAACTGAAGGCTGACATTTTTAAACTCAAATCATTAGGTGCTTTCTTTAGTAGCATTTTACCTGACTGTTTTTAATACCATGAAGTTGATACACAATAGTGAAGTTTAGCACACAACAAATTTCACCTTGAATGGACATAGATGTTGTCAAGTCATCTCATCTTTAGAATGAAGGTGGAAAACCCCGGCACAATGCACATATAATTAAATTTTACTCTCCATTGAACATTCTGCTGAAGATGACAGTTGCTAGCAAGCAGAGGAGACTCTAAGGCTGTGGTGCTACACCTGATACATCTAGTGATCCTTCCACATTCTTGTAAGCACTGTTGTATTTCATCATATCATCAAAGAACCAAGCTTCATTCTTAAATTCCTAAGGTGCATTGTATTTTACATCTGTATCAAGTTAATGGTGAGTGCAAAGTGAATGTTCCTAAATCTAAGATTTATTTACTTTAAATTATGGATGATGACAAAAACCTCAAGGACAAATATATAATGTTAAAGATTTACACAGCTCCCCCAGCTATAACAGACCTTGAAAACTGTGTTTTGTTCTTTTTGAAACTAAGAAAATATACATCCTGTTGGAATAAGGCAATGAAACATTAAATATACTGCTTAAAAAATATATAAACAAATAGTAATTTATGAAGATTTCCTACACAGCAAACATTTACAAAGCCTTCTCAATCAACTGCTTCCTTCACCTTCTCCTCTACTTTGATGCCTGTAGTAACTAAATAGGAAGGTGGTTGTGAGTGTTAGGGTGTTCTTAATATTCTTATAGTTACACTGTATTGACATTGCCCTGTGTGCACCTACTTTCATATTTTGTCTTAACTTTCTTCACAGCAGGAAAAATTGAAGTTACAAATTTTGTGCAGAACTTTGCACAAAGTGACACCAAATTCTCAGGTTTATTATAGGTAACAACTCACCACAAAGAACTGTTACCTGTGAGAAAAAAGCTGATGTGACCCTTATCCATGAACACGGAGAAGCATATGTAACAGTAACTCATAGCTTCTAATTGAGTCACAGTAAGGTTGAAAGGATCTCGGGAGGTCATCAGGGCCAGCTAACACAAGTTTCTGGGGACTACATTCAATGAGGATTTAAATATCTGTGGTGAGGGCACATTCTGCCCAGATACTAGATCTGGTCCCAGCATGTGGACAGGTTTCCCCTCCTTCAGGAGGAAGACAAAAGCCAAGGCATTAGCCAGGCCAGCACACACTCAGCGCATGCAGTACTTGTGCAAACACCAAGTATGGGCATAATTCCAGCTTCACGCTTTCTATAGGCTGAAGCCAGTTGTCTATGAGAGTACCCATTGGTCAAACCCAGCCTCGAGGAATCTATAAGTATCACCCCTGTCAGTAAACAAGTTGCCCCCTCTTTCACTTTGTCTCTGTATGTGCTCGAGAGAGCTGCTCTTGAGCCACAGCTTCTGCCATTGAGCTTGTTGTTGTTAGCTTCTATCATACATGCACGCATACTGAAAGCCTCTGCATCATGAGAAGCACTCTGATCATGAGGATCACCCCAGAGGGAGGACCTTCACTGAGCCTGAGAAGCCAGCGTTGTTACAGCCAGTCGTACCAAATGGGAGAGCCCACTGTGCCACCAGAGGACTGGACCAGCCCCCAAGGGTAAGATCTGCCCAGCTGTCGGGGAGAAGGGACTTGATAGAGACTGAGTCTGCATATGCCTAGCCCCCACCATAGCGGGAGAGGAGCTGCCACATGTGCCGCTCTGAGCTCTGTAAACCTCAGGGAAGACTAAAGCATTGTTCATGCCTATACTGCACCGAACCCGGGACCATTCCGAGCGTCCGGCTGTTCCTTTAAGCCCAGTAACGGAGAAGCCGCTGCTCAGCACAGCCGCATTCTCTCTCTGAGGCTGTTTACATCAGCCCCGAGACTTGTCACTACGGGGCCGACCCCCATAGCTATTGTTAGCTGTCGTTGTCTGACCGGGAACTTCTGAGCCCGCCTACCGGCAACCGTCACCCCACCCTGCTGTGTGAGCCTACTCCCAGGGCTGACCCCATGGGCTGAGCCCAACCAGGACCTATCCCTATTGCCTGGAGGGAACCAACTGACTCCTGAAGGGAACCTGCTTCTGAGCTAGACTCAGGTTCCAGTATTCCCTCTCCACTGCTGCAGAGAGAGGAGACAGTGACCCAACGCCGCCATCCAACTCAACTAAGAGCCAGTCCAGTGACAGTAGTCGGCCGGACCCTAACCTTGCTACAAACAACATCTACAGAGTATCTTCCACGTGCTTTCCATCCACTAGCACTCAGTTCAAAGTATCCACGTGTAGCAGAGTAATCGCTGACTTATAGAGATTGAAATATTGCTGTATATAGCCAGAAGCCGCCCATGTTCCGCCGAGTCGTCATCTAGTGGCCAAGTGGTGGAACTGCTCCCTTCATTATATAAAATATAGAAATAGTCTGTAGATAGTTTAATTAAGTTCTAATCATTATACTAAGCCACTTATGGAATGTATTTCACGAACATGCACTAGAACATGTATATAAGTTGTTGATTCACTGGTTATTAATAATTTGATAATAAAAATAATATTTTCATAATTCATATTTCATATTAATAAATTTAATAACCTCTTCACAACTTATCTACACTGGTCGAGACTACACACCCTCCCTGGACAGCCTGTTCCAGTGTTTGACCACTCACACTGCAAAACACCAGACCCCTATGTTTAAGTGGTGTTTTCTGTATTTGAGTTTGTGTTCTTTGTCTGTTGTTCTGTTAGTGGATAGACTCCCGACTAGTCTGCACTTGGCCCAGACTTTCCCATGAGCCTCTGAAAACAGGGATTCCTGAAGGCAAATCATAATTGTAAAAGAAAAGAAAGTATTAAATACCCCCTATATGTCCTTTGTCACAAGGTCCTCTGCTCCCTTCAGCAGCTGGCCCACATTTTGTCTGGTCTTCCTTTTGCTGCTGCTATAGCAATCCTTCTTGTTGCCTTTTATATAATCATAGAATCATTTTGGTTGGAAAAAGATATTTAAGATCATCTAGTCCAACGATTTACCCAACATCACTATGGCTACTAAATAATTTCCCAAAAGTGCCATGTCTACACCATCTTTGAACACTTCCAGAGACAGTGACTCCCCCACCTCTCTGGATGGTCTATTCCAGTGTCTGACCAGTCTTTCAGTGATTTTTTTTCCCTAATATCCCATCTAAACTTCCCCTGGTGCAACTTCAGACCATTTCCTCTCATCCCTTGCCAGATTCCATTCCAAATTGCATTTCCTAATATCACTTTGAAAAACACCTAATCCCTAATCCCAAATTTCCTAATCCCACACTGAAAAAAAATTCTGTATCTGTTATGGACCATTTGTCATTGTCTCCACCTCTTGCACAGTTCCATTTTATATTCCAGTCTTTTCAGGAGTTACTGTCACCTTTGCATGAGCTCCTGTTCAAAGGGATCTGTCAGCTCAAATGAACTTGGAGGTGGTCCTTGAAAAGCAACTGATTTTTCTTATCTTTCTTTTCTTTTTAGGACTGTATCCCATGGTATTCTTCCAAACAGTTCTCAGAGCAGTCCAAAGACTGGCCTTCTGCAATTTAGGCTTGTGATCCTGCTGTTTTCCTGGTTCTCAGCTCTTAGGATTACTAACTCTACCATTCCATTGTCACAGCAGCTACATCTGCCCCCAGCCTTCACATCCTAACCTGTTGTCTGCAAACTCAGAAATATTTTGAGATAATGTGATGTTGTAGTGTGATGGTTTAGCCTACCCACACCAACAAAAATGCAGCCAAGCCCAGCCGGAGAAGCGAATGAAGTTGTATTTTGCAAGCAATAATGGAATGCAATGAATATATACAAAATATACAGTATTTACAATATTACACAAGAATTTACAAAAAAGGAAACAACACAGAAATCCTCCTGGGGAGGAGGATTCCACCTCGCCTTCCCAAATCTCTCTCCCCCGTCCCTTTTTCCTCTGATAATTAGAAGAAAAGAGAAGAGTAGAAAAAAGGATGTTAGGGGAATTTCAGTTAGCTCAAGCATTGTTAAGAAAGTTTTTTTTCTTATCTTGTTTGCTGACAAGCGGCCTTCTCTGTCCAAGGGCAGCATGCATGCCAAGAGAAAGACAGAAGCCAGAGTGCCTGAGAGAAAGGAATGTGAGAGGTATTTGCTATGGTATGTCTCACATCTGACCAATAAAATGTGTTTAGAATTAATCTTTGCTTTCCTTTTTACACCCAACTGTTCAGCTAGAGAGTTTTGCAGCTATCTTTCTTAAAGGTGCAACCTAAATTGGCGCTTGTGACAACCAAGCAAACCAAATATACTACAGATGGAGACAATAGCTCCAAGCCAAGTCTAAAGATATTTGTGAATCTGACAGAGAGAATCTACTATGCAGAATGACCTTGCATTACAAGTGGACCTGACTTGGTGTAGGGATAAATTGCCGTTTCTAACAGAAAAGGTATTAGGGAGTGGTGTCCATTGAAATACAAGCCATAGTGATTTTGGCATGCTGTAGCAGTTTGGGCTGGGTGCCCTCTGCTGTGTTCATACGTGGGGTGCTCCTGTGTCCAGAAGTCCAGCCCAGTGGGTGGACACAGGAAACTAGGTATTTCATATCATAATTCTCTACACCACTATAAAATCCAGTGTGGGGTCTGGCACTTCCTCTTTCTTCCCTCGCTGGCAGTTGGTAACTGGGGGACATGTCTCCTGGCCTTGGGCCTGGATAGGGGGATGGGTAGTCTCAAATCTGGCCAGATGAGACTAGCCTAGCAGTGGGAAGGGGGGGAAGAGGGAGCCCTGGGGTCTTGGGTGTACCCTCAGGTGGGGATGGGATGTTTCTGGGTCTGCTTTGGGATTTCTTTTGTCACTGCGCTTCTGGCTCTCTGTACACACTCACCACTTTCCATTTAAACTTTCCATCACTTTTGCAATCCATTTGTCTGAATCGTTATTTCTGCCCATGGTGTGGAGGGGGTCTGCCTCAATCTATTACACATGCTGTATGGGCTTAATCACTGAAGTTATACCCCAAGACAACTCTAATATTGTTAAGTTACAACTATCTAGGAGGAACGTATTGTTCCAACTTTTTCTTCATTTCCACTGAGAAATTTGTCCAAGTTTTGATGGTAGATGGTAAGGGAAATCCCAAAATCTAGCTGCAGGTTCTATTTCCATGTCCAGTCAATGGAATAATCAAGAACATAGAAGCAGATTTTAGACCAATATAAGATTAATGTTGTAAGAAACGTATTCTACAGTTACCAGGGATCAGTATTGGGCCCAATCCTGTTCAATATCTTAATTGATGATCTGGACAAGGAGATTGAGTCCATCATCAGTAAATTTGCTGGGGAACAGGTGTTGTTCTGTTAGAGGGTAGAAGAGCTCTGCAGAGGGACCTTGACAGTCTGGACAAATGGGCAGAGTCCAAAGGCATGAGATTTAAAACATTTAAGTGCCAGGTACTACACACTGGCCACAACAATTCCATGCAGCGCTACAGGCTGGGGTTGGACTGGATGAAGAGTGGCCAGGTGGAAAGGGACCTGGGGGTACTGGTTGATGGTAGGCTGAACATGAGCCAGCAGTGTGCCCGGGTGGCCAAGAAGGCCAATGGCATCCTGGCCAGTATCAGGAATATTGTAGCCAGCAGGAGCAGAGAAGTCATTCTGCCCTTGTACTCAGCACCGGTTAGGCCACACCTTGAGTACTGTGTCCAGTTCTGGGCCCTTCAGTTTAAGAAAGATGTTGAGTTGCAGGAACATGTCCAGAGAAGGGCAACAAAGCTTGTGAGGGGTTTGGAGCACAACCCTGTGAGGAGCAGCTGAGGGAGCTGGAGTTGTTTAGCCTAGAGAAGAGAAGTCTCAGGGGGTGACATTATTGCTCTCTACAACTACCTGAAGCCAGTGGGGGTTGGTCTCCTCTCCTAGGCAACCAGCACCAGAACAAGAAGACAGTCTCAAGCTGCACGAGGGAGGTTTAGGCTGGATGTTAGGAATAAATTCTTCACAGGAAGATTAATTGCCCATTAGAATGGGCTGCCCAGGGAGATGGTGGAGTCACCATCACTGGAAATGTTTAAAAAGAGACTGCATGAAGCATTTAGTGCCATGGTCTAGTTGATTAGATGGTGTTGGGTGATAGGTTGGACTTGATGACCTTGAAGGTCTTTTCCAACTTGGTTAATTCTGTATTCACCTGGCAGAGGTCATTGCTAGACCACTCTCCATCTTCTTTGGTAAGTCACGGCAGACAGGAGAGGTGCCTGGGTACTGGAGAAGGGCAAATACCACTCCGGTCTTCAAAAAGGGTAAGAAGGAGGACCCAGGTAACTTTAGACTGGTCAGCCTCACTTCCATCCCTGGAAAGGTGATGCAGAAATTTATCCTCGGCACTGTCCTTAAGCATATCAAGGACAAGAGGGTAAGTAGGAGCAGTCAACATGGTTTTACCAAGGTGAAGTCATGTCTGACCAGCCTGATAGCCTTTTATGAGGGCATAACCAGGTGGATAGATGATGGTAGTGCAGTGGATGTGGTTTATCTTGATTTCAGTAAAGCGTTCAACAGTGTCTCCCAAGACCTGCCTGGATGAGTTCCTGTATGATCTGGTATAAGTGGCAGGGGAGTTGGACTAGATGATCTCTCAAGGTCCCTTCCAGCCCCTAACATTCTGTGATTCTGTTGTGGTGAATGATGCTTATGTCCAAAATTATGTCCCAGATATTGCCTGGATATAGAATCAACCAGGTTGGAAGAGACCAAGATCATCCAGTCCAACCTATCACCCAGCCCTATCCAATCAACTAGACCATGGCACTAGGGGCCTCATCCAATCTTTTCTTAAACACCTCCAGGGACGGCAACTCCAATGCTCCCTGTACATGACCCTATGTGTTTGGCACAAGAGCCCTCTTCTCCCTCCCTTCTGGAGTGGGGGCGGATTTTGGCACCATATCGACAAAGGGGCAAGACACCACTGAGTCCAGGTGAACAATGTGCCCATGCATGTTTTCTACCTCTGTGGTAAACAAAGTTCACACAATATGCTTGTGCTTGCCTCATTCATGGCATGTGCTTATACTGTATTTTGCAAAACATCACTTCATTGTTTAATTTCATTACAAAGGATGCTCGTTGGACCAGTATTCATTGTTGTGACCAGTTTAGGCTGTGCCTTTAAGAAAGAGACAGTTGCTGAACACTCTGGCTGAATGTTTTTGATATTTAAACAAAAACAAGATGGTCTAAACTAATTTCATTGGTAGATTTAAGTTTTGTCAGTTCTGTCTGGGTTCTGGCTGTGTTCATTCTGTACCTTTCCCTCTGTTCATGTGGGCTGGTCGTCTTCTCTCTCTCTGAAGCAGGAATGGCCTTGAGTTAACAGAGCTAACCAGATAAGAAAACTAATTCTTGCATACGCTTTGAGCTAACAGAATTTTTCTTCCTTAATTGCCTTTCTCTCTCCCTCTAACCATTTTTGGGAAAAAGGGGAGGTAGGGAGGGAGAGAGGGGGGTTCAGGGAACCCCCCTGGCCGCTGGAGGGAAAGGCTTTTCTGCATTGTGTTCATTGCTGTGTATTTCTGTATATATTGTAAATATTGTATATTTGTGTACATATTCATTGCATTCCATTTATGCCTGTAAATATAGCTTTCATCTGCTTTTCCAACTGAGCTAGCTGTAGCTAGGGGGGGAACTTTCTCACCCCACCACATATTTCAATTGGCGGCCCAACGCGCGGCTTGTGGATAGTTGCTGTCCAGAAGCAGAGCAAAAGTTGCTTGATTTATTGTCTGCTCAAGTCGGAGTTGCAAGGATGAAAGTGTTTTGGCTTTTAGAGTGTCTGTTTTTTTCAATTTTTGGGGTCCTTATCTATAAGCATGTTCTGGGATTGATTTTCAATCGCTTAGGCAGATACTTGATGTATAAATTGTATTTATGGTTTAAGTATAAGATTCAGCTTCTCTATGACCAGTGCCTGGGATTCTTTTGGCTTAATAGATACAGGAATGTGACATCAACCACTCTGCCCATAGATATAAAGAAGTTTAAGATCCCAGTAGGTGAAAGGGTCATTTTACGTGATGACTGGGATCCCAAGGTGATTTATTTTATGTGTGCAATCCTGCTGTTGGTGATAACCAATGCGTACTTGTTATATGCTCTGTACCAGGAGAGAAAAGTATCTAAGGCCTGTTTTGTAATTAGGTGTAGACCCAAGAGGAGAAAGAACAGCTCTAACTCGACCCCAGAAATATCTAGTGATGAGGAGAATGGAGAATCTGTATCAGTTAAAGATAAAGCTAAAAAGTCCATCGGAAAGGCTGCTCTGAACGGTGCTGTTGGTGGCTCTGGCAATCAGCCAGCTGCAGCGGCAGCGCCTAACATGGCAGCTCCCACGTCCTCGTCAGCCATTAGCGAGGCAAAGCCATTTCCTCCTTCTTCTTCAGCAGCACCGGAAGTGTCCTCCCCAGCAGCTGATCTGTCTCAAAACCTGTCAGCTTCTGTTAAGCCAGCTGTAAATTCAAACACAGCTCCAGTTAAGCAGGAAGCTGTTTTAAAGACGAGAGGTGGAAAGACCAAAGCTGATTCAGAAGCTGATGCTGGTGAGGGAACTTCTGCTTTAAGAGACCCTGCTGAGGAGGAGGAGAAGGTTTGTCTTAAAGATATAGCTGAGTTATTGAGATCATCACTGGATGGAGATGCAGGGCAAATTGCTGATAGCAGGACAACAAGAGGTGGTACTCCTGACCTTAAAGAGATTCTTTAGGAGAGTGACAATAAGATTAATGGGACAAGAAGTTCAGGGAGAGGAGGAAGAGGAGGACATAGACACCTGTTCATCCCCAAGAGAAGAGCTGCGGAATGTGCGTAAAGATTACATCAGAGCAGATAAGGAGCCAATCCTAGCTTGGCTTGGTAGATGCTATGATACAGGTGCTCCAGCTCTAATAGTTGGAGACAAGTCAGCAGCTCAACTAGGAACTCTCTCAAAGGATAATGGAATAGATAGACATCTAGGCAGGACTCTCGGTAAGGTTACTCTGTGGATACGCCTTTTAATGGCAACTCTCATGAGATATCCTTCCCGAGATGATCTTCCATGGAATCCTAAGCCCTGGACTACCATAGAGAAGGGGAATTAAGCGTCTGAGAGAATTTGCTGACAGAGAGGTACTCTATGGTGGACATGAGACTCTGAATCCTGATGAAATTCCTGTAGGAACTGGTCTTACTAAAAAGCTAATCAAACTTGCTCCTCCTAATTATGCAAATATTCTGGCAAGCAGAATTGTGGCAAGAAATTATGGTGGAGCTTCTCCTACGGTTGGCCAATTCACTGATCAGGTGAGACAATTGGAGGATAGCATGACATTTGTTTCTTTGGTTTCAGCCATTGAAACTCTGTCTGGTGAAATAAAGAATTGCATGAAAGAGCTGAAGGATGAATTTAAAAATACCATCTCCCAACTGACACAGAGAGATAATTCCAATTCCTCCTCCAGATGGATACAGGTTTCCTCTGTGAGGAATAGACGTCCTCCAAGGATGTAATTCCAAAACAGGTCAATCCAAAACAGATCCAACCAAACCAGACCACCAAGGCAGTCACATGGAAGTATTTGGATAACTCTGCGTGATCAGTTTGGTGAGAACATGAACAGATGGGATGGTCAACCAACTTCTAATCTTTTCAGGAGACTGAGGGAACTGCAAAGTAGCAGAACCCGAGGTAGCAATACCAGAAGGGTAGCTGTTACTTCCACAGTTTCCCAGGACAACTCTGATAGCTCCAACAGTGGCTCCAGTTCTAACACTGCACACTGTGCTCATTGCACATGTGGGCATATTCCCCATAACTAGGGGTGCCCTGCCTCCCGCCAGGGGGAGGAGAGGGGTAACAGAGATAACAGAATCTATTGGGATGTGTACAGCCAGTGGCCTGGCACTTCACAATTTCAGAAGTACAGGGCCTTGGTTGAAACAGGGGCTCAGTGCACCATAATGCCATCAAATTATCAGGGATCAGAAGCTATAACTATTCTGGGAGTCACTGGTGGATCTCAAGAGTAGACTAAGGTGGAGGTTGATATAAGTTTAACTGGTAAACAGTGGAGGAAGCATACAGTTGTGACTGGACCTGACGCACCTTGTACTTTGGGAATTGATTTTCTGAGAGAAGGGCGTTTCAAAGACCCTAAAGGTTACAAATGGGCTTTTGGAGTAGCATCTGTAGAAGTTGATGGACAAAATCTGAAGCTTTCTGTTAGACCTGAGCTTTCTGATGAATCTGCAGTTGTGGGACAACACAAGATACAGAACATTAAATTGCCGGTTGCTTCTCAGACTGTGCATCACAGACAATACAGAACCAACCGTGACTCTTTGTTGCCCATTCAGAATCTGATTCGTCAGTTGGAGAGTCAGAAAGTCATCAGCAAAACTCATTCCCCTTTCAACAATCTAGTGTGGCCTGTGCGAAAGCAGAATGGAGACTGGCGTCTGACAGTCGACTACCGAGCTCTGAATGAAGTAACTCCACCTATGAGTGCAGCAGTACCAGACATGATGGAACTCCAATATGAGCTGGAATCCAAAGAGGCCAAATGGTATGCTACCATAGACATTGCTAGTGCCTTCTTCTCTATTCCCATAGCAGAGGAATGCAGGCCTCAGTTTGCTTTCACCTGGAGAGGAGTATGGTACACTTTCAACAGATTGCCAATGGGCTGGATCCACAGCTCCAGCATCTGTCATGCAGTGATCCACGATGCTCTGGAGAAAGGTGGTGCTCCAGAACACATCCAGTTCATCGACGATATCATCGTCTGGGGTAAAACTGCTGAGGAAGTCTTCAAGAAAGGTAACAAAATCATTGACATTCTTCTGAATGCAGGTTTCGCCATCAAGCGAGACAAGGTGAAAGGACCTGTGCCAGGGCAGGTTTAGACTGGATGTTAGGAATAAGTTCTATACAGAGAGAGTGATTGCCCATTGGAATTGGCTGCCCGTGGAGGTGGTGGAGTCACCTTCATTGGAGGTGTTCAAGAAGAGGCTTGATGGGGTGCTTGGTGCCACGGTTTAGTTGTTTGGGTGGGTTGTATTGTATTGTATTGTATTATATTGTATTTAGGTGGGTTGGATTGGGTTGATAGGTTGGATGCGATGATCTTGAAGGTCTCTTCCAACCTGATGTATTGTATTGTATTGTTTTGTTGGTTTTTTTTTTCTTTATAAAAGCAGACCTACCAGAGAGATCCAGTTTCTGGGAGTGCGGTGGCAGGATGGACGCCGACACATTCCAGTGGATGTGGTAAATAGAGTCTCTACCATGGCAAATCCCATGAACAAGCAAGAAACTCTACGTTTCTTGGGGATAGTGGGATTTTGGAGACTGCACATTCCTGGATACAGTCAGATTGCGAAACCTCTGTATGATGTGACTCGAAAGAGAAACAGTTTCCACTGGGGACCTGAACAACAAGCAGTCTTTGATCAGATAAAGCAAGAGGTAGTTCAAGCAATGGGTCTGGGACCTGTCCAACATGGTCCAGACATTAAGAACATTTTGTACACGGCTGCAAGTGACAATGGTCCAACCTGGTGCTTGTGGCAAAGAGCTCCAGGTGAGACACGTGGACGACCTCTTGGTTTTTTGAGTCGAGGTTACAGAGGTTCAGAGGCTAATTATACTCCAACAGAGAAAGAGATTCTAGCTGCCTATGAAGGAGTAAAAGCAGCTTCTGAAGTGATTGGAACTGAATCACAACTTCTCTTAGCTCCCAGATTACCAGTTTTGAATTGGATGTTCAAAGGCAAAGGTTCCACACCACATCATGCAACAGACTCTACCTGGTCTAAGTGGATGGCTCTGATAACACAGAGAGCTTGAATGGGAAATCTTGAAAGACCTGGTCTGGTGGAGGTGATCTCAAGTTGGCCTGAAGGTACCAACTGTACTAAACCTCCAGAGGAGAGAGTAACTCGTGCTGAGGAAGCTCCTCCTTACAATGACCTTTCTGATGATGAAAAGAAATATGCTTTGTTCACAGATGGTTCCTGTTGTCTTGTCGGGAACAAGCAAAGGTGGAAGTCTGCAGTGTGGAGTCCAACACACCGAGTTGCAGAAGCAAAGGATGGAGAAGGAGAATCCAGTCAGTTTGCAGAGGTAAAAGCTGTCCAGCTAGCTCTCGATGTAGCTGAATGTGAGAGGTGGCCAAAGCTTTATCTCTACACCGACTCATGGATGGTAGCCAATGCTCTGGGGGTTGGCTAAAGAACTGGAAAAAGAATGGTTGGCAGAGAAAAGGAAAGCCTATTAGCTATATGAGCTCGGTGGGCTCACGATTCTTCAGGACATCAAGGCAGAGATGCAACCTACCAGTGGGCACGTGACACATCCATAGACATTTCCATGGATGCTATCACACAAGTCATTCATGACTGTGACATTTGTGCTGCTATTAAGCAGGCAAAGAGACTTAAGCCCTTATGGTATGGTGACAGATGGTCCAAGTACAAGTATGGTGAAGCTTGGCAGATTGACTACATCACTCTACCACGTTCTCGTTCTGGTAAGCAATATGTGCTTACTATGGTAGAGGCAAACACTGGATGGTTGGAAACTTATCCAGTTCCACATGCAACTGCATGCAACACCATTCTTGGTCTGGAGAGACAAATCCTGTGGAGACATGGAACTCCAGAGAGGATCGAATCTGACAATGGAACTCATTTCAAAAACAACCTTGTAAAGAGCTGGGCAAAAGAGCACGGCATTGAGTGGATATTCCACATTCCCTACTATGCACCAGCTGCAGGGAAGATTGAACGCTACAACGGTTTGCTGAAGACCACTCTTAAAGCCATGGGGGGTGGATCTTTGAAAAATTGGGAAAAGCATTTAGCACAAGCAACCTGGCTGGTAAATAGTAGAGGTTCAGTGAACCGAGCTGGACCGGCACACTCAGATCTGCTACAGAAAGTAGAAGGTGATAGAGTTCCTGTTGTTAGGGAAAAGAATCTGTTAGGTAAAACTGTTTGGGTGTTTTCTCCCTCAGGAGAGGCTAAACCTGCCCGAGGGGTGGTTTCAGCTGAAGGTCCGGGTTACACTTTTTGGGTAATGCAAGTGAATGGTGAAATTCAGTGTATTCCACAAAGAAATTTAACTTTATCTGAAAGAGTTTAATTTCAGAGTGTTGTACAGCTACATCGCGCCCAAAGGAAGAATCCATGAGGAATCCATGGTCCACGAACCCTGAGAACCCTGAGAGCCCTGAGTCAACTGAGAGTCCCTGCTTCCCTGTTCCCCTTTTCTTCACTTCGTCTGCGAAGAGACAAACAGTTTTCCATTTTTATTGTTTCCTGATTTTCTTGGACTTCTGAATTATCTACACCTGAGGATAGCCAGAATGGACTATGAACTTTATTTGCAAATTGTAGATATTGTTTTAGATTTGATGGACAGTATGAACAGCCAATTAAATTCTTTAGAAGAGGTGGATTGTGACCAGTTTAGGCTGTGCCTTTAAGAAAGAGACAGTTGCTGAACACTCTGGCTGAATGTTTTTGATATTTAAACAAAAACAAGATGGTCTAAACTAATTTCATTGGTAGGTTTAGGTTTTGTCAGTTCTGTCTGGGTTCTGGCTGTGTTCATTCTGTACCTTTCCCTCTGTTCATGTGGGCTGGTCGTCTTCTCTCTCTCTGAAGCAGGAATGGCCTTGAGTTAACAGAGCTAACCAGATAAGAAAACTAATTCTTGCATACGCTTTGAGCTAACAGAATTTTTCTTCCTTAATTGCCTTTCTCTCTCCCTCTAACCCTTTTTGAGAAAAAGGGGAGGTAGGGAGGGAGAGAGGGGGGTTCAGGGAACCCCCCTGGCCGGCTGGAGGGAAAAGGCTTTTCTGCATTGTGTTCATTGCTGTGTATTTCTGTATATATTGTAAATATTGTATATTTGTGTACATATTCATTGCATTCCATTTATGCCTGTAAATATAGCTTTCATCTGCTTTTCCGACTGAGCTAGCTGTGGTTTCTTTCTTTGTGTGTGTGGGAACTTTCTCACCCCACCACAATTGTGGCAAATGTTAAATAGGGGTTGTTTTGGTAAATATGTGCCCCATGCCTGTGCCCATGTTTGCTTCACTCACTGCTTTGCCAAAGGGTCTGCTTTGTCCAGGACTTGAACCAGCCTTCCTGAGGGCTTCACCATGGACCGCCACTGTTGCCTGCCTACAGGCAACGCTGCACTGCATGCCAGCCCCATGGACCATACACTGTGTCTCACAGATGGAGCCAACCGTTGCCTGACCCATCACTGAGTGATGGAACCAGGGTATCCCATGTGCACCACCAGTCCTGGATCACTACAAGACCCCGGAGTGGGGACATTGCTTTGTCCAGACCAGCAGCCGTCCCAGACCACTACAGATGCCCAGAGTAGGGACATCACTTTGTCTGGACCAGCAGCTGTCCTGAACCACTACAGGCCCCCCGGAGTGGGGACTTCGCTCCATCCAACCGGCAGCCACCCCAGCTGAACCCCGCGAGCCATGGAGGGAGTCGCCCTCCCCACACAGAGAAGCTGCTTTGCCATGCCCTGCAAACCTTGACAACAAGGTTTTTCCCCCAGGTCAATGCCCTCCATGGACTAAGCTGCAAAAGCCTCCAAAGTTTTCCCAGAAGGCTCCAGGACCCTTTACTTTGGGAGAAGCAGCACCCACGTGGCACAGCACCACACGGTTGGCACCTATTTTGGATTTCCTTATTATGGCACATCTGTGCCACAATTTCTGGACTATAAACACAGTATCAAGGAAAGATTCCGCAGAGTTCTTAGTTTGTGAGTAAGCCAAGTATTTCTGTATAAAGTTTCTGTTAAGGTTTGTGCCAAACTGCTCTGTTTTGTAGGCTTGCCAGTCACCAACAAGCCTCTCCCCCCTCCCCCACCCTGTCTTTTAATCCATCAAAACAGAAAGAGTAAATTGGTAAAATCAAACACTGGAATGTTTGTAAGGTTCTACAACTTACTGACTGTTTTGCTCTTGCTTTCATGCCTGCTATGTGTTTTTATTCATGTGCTTTATGACAAGTAAAGTGCACCCTACACAAGCTGGTTGGGAATTAGAATTTGGGGATATCAGAGACAGAGAAAGTAATGAAACTTTTCACCACTATTAGTAACAAGTGGGGAAAAGACAGAATTCTGTCTCAGTTAACTCTGTTCTTTGGTATTGCAGATCTAGTGGAGAAAGATGTTTTGTTGGAGGCCACCAAGAAGTTACTATGAACAGACGAAGAAGGGAAGATCAAAGGGAAATGTTAGGACTTGGTATCTTCTCTTGATCTGTTGGAAGAAGCAGCTTTTGCAAGAAAACCTTGCGTGAGACATGCCTTAAGCAACTGCAAAACCCTGGGCAACTGGCATGTTTGAGAAGTAGAACCTGACACAAAATTATCTTCTCAGTTTCCACAGCTGCCTCAACAAAATATTTGGCTATTTATAACCCCTCAATAGGGGTAGATTATTAATGGTCATAATAATATTTAATATGTTTATAAAGATTTGGAATTTCATATTTTAGAATAATTCCAAGTGCTTGAATATGAGAAACTATCTAGAAATGTTTTTTATTATTATTTTGATAGTTATTCAAATCACATGAGTTCATATACCCCAAAAAAGTATACTTTGCCTCTTTAGATCATAACAGATAGACAAAAAAAGGGCCGAGAGAGATAATAAAAGCCAGATGACCAGAAAGTTGGCGTGTTCCCATTCTTTAGCCAGTTAGGAGTACTGATTGATGCTTGCAGCCCAGAAGGCCAACTGTACTCAGGGCTGCACCAAAAGAAGTATGACTAGCAGGATGAGGGAGATGATTCTTCCCCTTCTGCACTGCTCTTGTGAGATCCCACCTGCAGCACCGCATCAAATTATGATGTCCTCAGCACTAGAAGGGCATCACACTGTTGGAGCGGGTCCAGAAAAGGACCATGAAGATTGTGAGAGGACTGGAGAACCTCCCCTATGGGGACAGGCTGTGAGAATTGGGGCTGTTCAGCCTGGAGAAGGTTCTGGGGAGGCCTTATAGTGGTCCTCCAATATCTGAAGGGGGCCTACAAGAAAGCTGAGGTGGGACTTTTTGCAAGGGCTTGTAGGGTAGGACAAGAAGGAATGGATTGAAGCTGGAAGAGTGTAGATTTAGACTGGATATTAGGGAAAAATTCTTTACAGTGAGGGTGGTAAGACACAAGAATAGGTTGCCCAGAAATGTTGTGCATAACCCTTCCCTGGAGATATTCAAGGCCAGGTTAGACAGGACCTTTGGCAACCTGTCGAGTGGAAGGTGTCCTTCCCCATGGTGGTGGAGTTGGAACTAGGTGATCTTTAAGGTCCCTTCCAAACCAAACCATTCTATGATTCCATGATGCTATGATCACAGCTATCCAACTTTTTCCTTTCATACAGTAGCATAACTATTAAACATGAGGAAAATAGTGAGGAAAACTCTCACAGATAAAAGTATTGCTCTAGACAAGCTTAATTCTAACTATATTTTAAACTGTTTACCATTAAGTGTATTTCCTCCTCACATCTTTTACAAACATATTTTTCTATCACTGTTTTCTGATTATTACCATCAAAGCACATCATTAATCACTATTACTGGAGAGAGATTTACAGACCAGAAAGGAAAACTCAAACTACTTTAAATAAATAATAACAAGAAAATATTTAAATACATGAAAACATGTATAAAGTCAGTATCAAAACCAAACACCCTAATGGCAATTACATCATTGTCACCAGTGATGCTGTGGGCAGACACTGAGGAAGTCCCAGAATTGACTTAGCAGAAAGAAACTGGATTCAGGGTCTGGATTTGTGAACTGGGTTCAGGAATGCATGAATTGGGTTTGCAGGCAGAATGGACAAGTTGTCCTTGTATTCTGACCATTAAAGAAGAGAGTTTGGCCTTCATGATCTCTGAGCATTATACTGAATGTGACATATATGGAATGGAATGGAATCACTTGTCCTATCGTCTCCTCCCCGCAGGTGCCACCTTTTCTTTGGCCCCCAAAATGGCACACATTTAGAAAAGACTGAGCTGCAAAGTAAAATCACTGAACACAATTAGCTGTGTTCTAGCTCAAACCAGGACAACTTCTCATTTGTCTTTCATACTGGTCATATAAATATATGTGGTGGCCTACACCCATTCTGAGGGGGGGGAGGAGTTGTGAGAGCCCTGCTCTCCCTCAGAGATTAAGGAAACCTGATCCAGGTGGACTTGGCTCCTTCCTTCCCCCACCCCCCAGGAACTGACTTAGTCTGTTCCACTCCCCCTTCCTGTCCAGCAAAACTATAAAGGGGAGTCACTCTTGAAGGCACAGGGACAGGCTGTGCCCACGTGCTGAAAGATGAACCACCAGGGAAGGCAACTGGACTGGATGGGCAAGCATCTCTTGAAGGGATTAAGGGTAAAAAAGAGGGTGTATCACCTTTGTAAAGGGGGGGAGGTAACTCAAGATATGTTTAAGGATGTTGTTAGATCATGTAGGAGAAACATTAGAGAGGCAAAAGCCCAGTTAGAACTTAAGCTGGCCACTTCTGTGAAAGACAATAAAAAGCATTTTTATAAATATATTAATGCTAAAAAGAGGGACAAGAAGAACTTCCACTCTTTATTGGACCTTGAAGGGAGCATTGTAACTAAAGATGAGGAGAAAGATGAGGTACTAAATACCTTCCCTGCTTCCATTTTCAACAGTAAGGCAGGAGGACTTCAGGATAACTGGCCTCCTGAACTGGTAGATGGGGTCAGGAAGCTGTGTAGTACCCCTGAAATCCATGAGGAAGAAATTAGGGACTTGCTGAGCCACTTGGATACTCACAAATCCATGGAACCAGATGGGATCCATCCTAGGGTGCTGAGACAGTTGGCAGATGAGCTGGTTGAGCAGCTCTCTATCATTTACCACCAGTCCTGGCTCACTGGAGAGGTCCCAGACGAATGGAAACTGGCCAATGTGATGCCCATCCACAAACAGGGACAGATGGATGAACCTGCAAGCTACAGCGCTGTCAGCCTCACCTCAGTGTCAGGCAACATTATGGAGCAGATCATCTTGGGGGCAATCACAGCGCACCTGCAGGGTGGCCAAGGGATCGGGTCCAGACAACATGGATTTAGGAAGGGCAGGAATCACAGTATCATGGTATCACAGTATCACAATATCACAGTATCACTAAGGTTGGAAGAGACCTCAAAGATCATCGAGTCCAACCTGTCACCACAGACCTCATGACTAGACCATGGCACCAAGTGCCATGTCCAATCCCCTCTTGAACACCTCCAGGGACGGTGACTCCACCATCTCCCCGGGCAGCCCATTCCAATGACGAATGACTCGCTCAGTGAAGAACTTTCTCCTCACCTCCAGCCTAAACTTCCCCTGGCACAGCTGGACACTGTATCCCCTTGTTCTGGTGCTGGTTGCTAGAGAGAAGAGGCCAACCCCTTCCTGGCTACAGCCAACCTTCAGGAACTTGTAGAGAGCAATGAGGTCACCCTTGAGCCTCCTCTTCTCCAGGCTAAACAACCCCAGCTCCCTCAGCCTCTCCTCAAAGGGCTTGTGCTCAAGGCCTCTCACCAGCCTTGTTGCCCTTTTCTGGACATGTTCAAGTGTCTCAATGTCCTTCTTAACCTGAGGGGCCCAGAATTGGACACAGGACTCAAGGTGTGGCCTAACCAATGCAGAGTACAGGGGCACAATGACTTCCCTACTCCTGCTGGCCACACTATTCCTGATGCAGGCCAGGATGCCATTGGCCTTCTTGGCCACCTGGGCACACTGCTGGCTCATGTTTAGGCAGCTGTCAATCAGCACCCTCAGGTCCCTCTCTGCCTGGCCGCTCTCCAGCCACTCTGACCCCAACCTGTAGCTCTGCATGGGGTTGTTGTGGCCAAAGTGCAGCACCCAGCACTTGGATTTGTTGAATGCCATCATGTTGGACTCTGCCCATCTGTCCAGTCGGTTGAGGTCCCTCTGCAGAGCCCTTCTGTCCTCTAACAGATCAGCACCTGCTCCCAACTTGGTGTCATCTGCAAATTTGCTGATGACTGACTCAATGCCCTCATCCAGATCATCAATGAAGATGTTAAAGAGGATGAGGCCCAGCACTGATCCCTCAGGGATGCCCTGGTGACTGGCCTCCAGCTGGATGTGGCCCCATTCACCACCACTCTCTGGGCTTGGCCCTCCAGCCAGTTCCTAACCCAGCACAGAGTGTTGCTGTCCAAGCCACGAGCTGACAGTTTAGCCACCAGTTTGCTGTGGGGGGTGGTGTCAAAGGCCTTGCTGAAGTCCAGGTAGACCACATCCACAGGCCTCCCCACATCCACCAGGCGGGTCACCTGATCATAGAAGATCAGGTTGGTCAGGCATGACCTGCCCTTCCTAAATCCATGTTGGCTGGACCTGATCCCTTGGCCATCCTTCAGGCGCGCAGTTATTGCCACCAAGAAGACCTCCATAATTTTCCCTGGCACTGACATCAGGCTGACAGTCTTTTACTATCATCTTTTTGTCAGAGTCATTTACAGTACAACTAGTTGTTTCCATTTAAATGACACAAAGCTTATGTATATGTTTTAAGGGAAGATTCTTTTACTTTCTCTATAGATGTGGTAGCTCTGTCAGCAATAGAAGTGATGAGATTACAACTGATTTATTTCTGTATTCTGGATATACCATTTAAAATAAATAAATAAACCACAAATAAAACCCTAAAGAATAAAATTAGATTGTGTTCAAATAATATTTTTCTGTAAATAATTCTTCAAGAAGCTCTGTTTCTGCCCATCTCAGTGTCAGAGTATCACAATCTCACAGTATCGCCAAGGTTGGAAGAGACCTCAAAGATCATCGAGTCCAACCTGTCACCACAGACCTCATGACTAGACCATGGCACCAAGTGCCATGTCCAGTCCCCTCTTAGTAACCTCCAGGGATGGTGACTCTATCACCTCAATGGGCAGCACATTCCAATGATGAATGACTCTCTCAGTGAAGAACTTTCTCCTCACCTCCAGCCTAAACTTCCCCTGGCGCAGTTGGAGACAGTGTCCTCTTGTTCTGATGCTGGTTGCTAGAGAGAAGAGACCAACCCCTTCCTGGCTACAACTACCCTTCAGGTACTTGTAAAGAGCAATGAGATCTCCCCTGAGCCTCTTCTTCTCCAGGCTAAACAACCCCAGCTCTCTCAGCCTCTCCTCGTAGGGCTTGTGCTCAAGACCTCTCACTAGCCTTGTTGCCCTTCTCTGGACATGTTCCAGTGTCTCAATGTC
Source organism: Colaptes auratus (assembly GCA_015227895.2). Lineage (NCBI taxonomy): Eukaryota > Metazoa > Chordata > Aves > Piciformes > Picidae > Colaptes > Colaptes auratus. The sequence goes on from CM037631.1 coordinate 40,982,229, forward strand.
CTTCCTAAACTGAGGGGCCCAGAATTGGACACAGGACTCAAGGTGTGGCCTAACCAATGCAGAGTACAGGGGCACAATGACCTCCCTGCTCCTGCAAGCCACGCTATTCCTAATGCAGGCCAGGATGCCGTTGGCCTTCCTGGCCACCTGGGCACACTGCTGGCTCATGTTCAGGCGGCTGTCAATCAGCACCCTCAGGTCCCTCTCTGCCTGGCCGCTCTACAGCCACTCAGACCCCAGCCTGTAGCTCTGCATGGGGTTGTTGTGGCCAAAGTGCAGCACCTGGCACTAGGACTTGTTGAATGCCTTCCCATTGACTCACTTGGTCATGCCTGACCAACCTGCTCTCCTTCTATGATCAGGTGACCCACCTGGTGGATGTGGGGAGGCCTGTGGATGTAGTCTGCCAGGATTTCAGCAAGGCCTTTGACACTGTCCCCCACAGCAAACTCCCGGCCAAGCTGTCAGTCTGTGGCTTGGACAGGTGCACTCTGCACTGGGTTAGGAACTGGCTGGGGGCTGAGCCCAGAGAGTGGTGGTGAATGGTGCCATATCCAGCTGGCAGCCAGTCACTAGTGGTGTCCCCCAAGGATCAGTTCTGGGCTCCATCCTGTTCAATAGCTTTATTGATGATCCGGATGAGGGCATTGAGTCAGTCATCAGTAAATTTGCAGATGACACCAAGTTGGGAGCAGATGTTGATCTGTTAGAGGGTAGAAGGGCTCTGCAGAGGGACCTTGACAGGCTGGACAGGTGAGCAGAGTCCAGCATGATGACATTCAATAAGTCCAAGTGCCAGGTGCTGCACTTTGGCCACAACAACCCCATTCAGTGCTACAGGCTGGGGACAGAGTGGTTGGACCTGGGGGTACTGGTTGACAACCAGCTGAACATGAGCCAGCAGTGTGCCCAGGTGGCCAAGAAGGCCAATGGCATCCTGGCCTGCATCAGTAATAGTGTGGCCAGCAGGAGCAGGGAGGTCATTCTGCCACTGTACTCTGCATTGGTTAGGCCACACCTTGAGTACTGTGTCCAGTTCTGGGCTCCTCAATTTAATAAGGACGTTGAGATACTTGAAAATATCCAGAGAAGTGCACCAAGGCTGGTGAGAGGTCTTGAGCACAAGCCCTATGAAGAGAGGCTGCGGGAGCTGGGGTTGTTTAGCCCAGAAAAGAGGAGGCTCAGGGGCGACCTCATTGCTGTCTACAACTACCTGAAAGGATGCCGTAGCCAGAAGGGGGTTGGTCTCCTCTCCCAGGGAACCAGCACCAGAACAAGAGGACACAGTCTCAAGCTGCACCAGGGGAAGTTTAGGCTGGAGGTGAGGAGAAAGTTCTTCACAGAAAGAGTAATTGGGCATTGGAATGGGCTGCCCAGGGAGGTGGTAGGGTCACTATCCCTGGAGGTATTCCAGAGGGGATTGAATGTGGCACTTGAAGCTATGGTTTAGTTAGTCATGAGGTGTTGGGTGATAGGTTGGACTTGATGATCTCTGAGGTCTTTTCCAACCTTATTGATTCTATGATTCTGTTACAAGAGAAAATGCTTTCAGGCTGAGGAACAGTAAATTCAGACCGGATCTTAGGAATTTCTTCAGTATGGGGGTGATGGGACTGTGGAATCAGCCACCCACGGAGGCTGTGGAAGCCTCCTCCCTAGGGGTATTTAAGGCCAGGTTGGATGAAGCCTTGAGCAGCTGAGTCTAATTGAGACGCATCCCTACCCATGCTGGGAGGTTAGATGATCTCCAAGGCCCCTTCCAAACTAAGCTATTCTATGACACCAGTGTCTGTTCAGAATAAAATCACAGAACTGATGATCATTTCTTGAAGTGCTCAGCGATGTATATCTATCACACATCCGTTAAAAATCTGTGTCATAGGATAGAGCTTTCCCCGAAATTATATTATTAGTCCAAGAGTGTCTTTCTAATTGAATACCAAGGGAGGATACATGAACAGAAATGTTATGGTAAGAGTTTAAGATGCTTGATGGAGGAGAAGGTTTTCTCTCACATGAATATTTGTAGAATTAGGAGAATTTTTCATTCTCCAAATACAGACCACTTTTATAATATCATTAAAAGCTGAAATGGATTGTTCAACCCCAAAATAACCTAGAAATTTAATACATTAGTGTCCACAGTCTGGGAGAAGATAGTAATCTACAGAGGTATAGAGTGGGTCTCTATTTAGCCCAATGACTATATGATTTGCACAGAGTGTAATCATCTCTGGAAAAGGGGTCTGGCTGACATGCAGGGGTTTTGGCTCCCACTTGCCTGGTAGGAGACCTAGCTTCAGATACAGGCGATGCACTACTATATGATCAAAATCCATTTCATGGAAGTATTGCTTTAATCATCGAGTTCTGAATGTTCAAGGAAAAAAAAAGTAGGTAGTTTCTAAAAGAAGCTACACAAAACACAACTCACATACAGCTATCTGCTCTAGAGAAAGAAAGTTCTAATTTTAACATGAACTAGCTGGTTAGTATGATGACTTTCCAGAAGTCTGCAATTTACCTTTACTTTCTAATTTACTAAGCTGTAAAATTTTCCATTAGGTCTAGAACAGAGACAATGACACCTTTTTTTCCCTACTAAAGATGAAATCTTTTGAAGGAAAACTTTCAAAAACTTAGGACAAATGGGAGTGTTATCAAGTGCCTAAGTTTCTTGCATGTTAAACTGTCTTGCTAAATGTAGTGTATCTTCCAAGTATTCTTAGTACATTGTTTAAATCAAATTTACTTTCTCCAGTTTTGTTTGTAGTATTCAGGCTAAGTACTGAACAATACTATTTCTGAAACATTTTGTTATTGCAGATAGTTGATTTCATAAAGAAATTGTCATATCTTAGACCCTAAACCAGCATACAGTCACTGTTGCTAAATTTAACTTAGCTCCCCAGAGATTAAATACTGATTCATTAAGCTGCTGCACGCTTTTATCCATTCTCATGTTCCTGAAAGATTTCTCATTTACTACATAGAAAACACAGCTAATTGCTAATTAGAAAGTGCATACAAATGTGATAAGATATAATTAATTCAAACAAATACAACTCAAACCTTTAATAAAAAGATTTACTTACCCTTTTTTTTTTCTTTCTTACTTTTTTTTTTCCCCTCCTGGGAAAAAAGGGTTTAGTTTGGATTTGCAAAATTCCTATTTAATGTCCCTGTTACCCTGGAGGATTTGACCTTCAAATACATTGCTTCAAAACAGATCCCCCCCGAAAAAGTTAAAAGTATCTTGAAATATATTCACAAAATCTGTGAAATCCATATGTCAAACTCTGCTATAAAACCTAATTGAAAGAGTTTTCCATCAGAAAATGCTCTTTCAACAAGTGTGTTGGTTTTGGCTGAGATAGAGTTAATTTTCTTCATAGTAGTTGGTACAGGGCTACATTTTGGGTTTATGCTGAAAACAGTGCCAATAATTCAGGGATGTTTCAGCTATTGGAGAACACATCTTGCACAAGGTCAAAGTCTTTTCTCCTTCTCACACTATTCTACCAGTGAGCAGGCGGGGGGTGCAGAAGAAGCTGGGAGGGGACAGAGCTGGACCAAATGACCTCAAATGACCAAAGTAGTATTCCATACTAAATGATGTCATGCTCAGGCTATACAGCTGGGGGGAGAAGAAAGAAGTGGGGGAACATTTAGATTGATGGCATTTGTCTTCCCACTAACTGTTACTGCTTTTTTGGAGATGTCAAACACCTGCCTGCCAATAGGAAATGGTGGATGAATTCCTTGTTTTTCTTTTTCTACACATGCAGCTTTTGCTTTATCTGTTAAGCTGTCTTTATCTCAACCCATAAATTTTCTCACTCTTACCCTTTTGATTCTCTCCCCCATAACAGTGGGGTTCAGTGAGCCAGCAGCCATGGTGGGGCTTAGCTTCTGTCTGGGGTCAAACCAGAATAAACAAGAGAAGTATTTAATGAGAAAAGCAAGTCAATATTTGTGAACTTCCCTGGAGAAAAAAAAAAAAGTATCCTGGAAAAGCTGTAAATTTACATCTCATATGAAATGTTCATTTTCAAATTGATTTTTTGATTAAATTAGTTTTGCTGTGTAGGTTACATTCTGACTCAGCAACAGCTACATTGCACTGAATCTCTGTCAAGTTAATATCAAATTATGTCCTCTGCTCCGATTGACATCTGTATATTCAGGAATATGAAGGATCAGGATGTAAGATAAAGCAGAGTAAGTAATAGGATCCTAACATTTGGGACTCAAAGCATATGATTGTTGTAAATTCATCCTGTAATGTGAAGCTACAATTTAATTATTAGAATAAAAAGGTAACATTAAAGATAAATTACCTTTTAAGTTAGGGGCTCAGAATTTAGAGTTATAATTCAGTGTACAATTTAAGCTTAAATAAATTTCTATTAAATCTAAGAAACTGGAAAAAAAATAATTGCCCATAATGGCAGAAGAGTTTAAAAGATTTCAGATTGATGGATGCAGTAAAATGAAAACTTACTTTATTCCACACATTTACTGATTCTTCTTGGCAAGCCTCAGATGATGCTCTAGGAGGAAGCATATATTTTCTCTGCAGTGGGGCTACTGAAAAATAGTGACAAATGGAAGATTTACTGGGAAGTGTTTAAGGCTCTTTCCTGTATCTCTCTCTCCCATGGAAAGTTCTGCTGGTTAAATTATACTGTGTTAGACTTGTATTTACCACTTAATAATTGCAAGGTTCATCTAAGTGCTCAATTTTCTGCTAAAAAATGGAAATAAATACTTTATTCACCTAAAATCTATTTGGATAGATGCTATAACCAAAACATAACATCATCATACATACATGCATATATATATACACACACCTATATATATGAATTAAACATACTGTAGCGACTATAACAATAAATTCAAAAATTAAGAATCTGAAAAGGTCTCAAGACTCAGAGTATGTCAAGTAGTCCTATGAGATTGTAGGGCATGTACATGCTGGGGAACAAAAGCAACAGACAAGAATTTAATTTGAAATAGAGATCAGGATCTCAAAAAATAGATTAATATCATTGGGGTTTGCAGAGTGGTATTATTCCCTGAAGAAAAGCACCAATCCTAAACCCAGCTCTGGAATCTGTAGAATATGCTGATAATGCACCAAGAGCAACTTTTTTTTTTTCTGAGAGAGAACAAAACCCCAAAAAAACAGCAACAAAAACATTAGTAGAGCAATAGCAATAGATATCCGGCAGAAAAGAAAGACTAGCACAACCCAAAAACTGGACTCCCCAGCATTTTCCATAAATGGAAGCAGGCATAACAGTTCAATTTTATGCCCTGCAAACAAAACTAGATATTATGTGCAAGCTTGATAACAGAAACCACCATTTGCAAGTCAGCAAAGCAAACTCAGTTGCTTTTAGTGTGCACTGTCACAGGGTATAAGTGCCTCACCATCCTGCAGGTACAGAAATAAGGTAGGGCGATCAGGCTTGCACATTCCCTTTGAGATCCCAATGTCAGGAGTGAGACTGTCATTTCCATGTAGCTGAATGTGGTGGTTTAGGCTGGGTGCTGGCCCGGATACCACTGCAAAGACCACACCTGGGAGGTCCCAAGAGGGTCCAGCCCACTGGTTGGTCACAGGAAACCAGGTATTTCACCCATAATTCTCTGCTCCTCTATAAAACATCCACGCGGGGTCCTTATTTCCTCTTTTGCCCCCCGCTGCTGCCTAGGTAAAATGGCGTGAGCTGCCTTCCTTGGGCCTGCCCAGGCCCAAGGCTGGGTTGGGGGGGGAAGAAAGAGCCCTGGGGGGGGGGTTGGGTGTACCCCCAGGTGGGGATGGGACGTTCTTGGGTATGTTATGGGATCTCTTTGCTTTGTCATGGTGCTTGTGGTTCTCTGTAAAAACTTCCATTGGGTTTTTTTTGTTTGTTTTTCTATTTAAACTTTCCACCATTTTTTGCAATCCATTTGCCTGAGTCATTATTTTTGCCCATGGTGGGAGAATTGGTCTCCCAAACCATGACACTGAAATATCTTACATAGTATAACTGCAACCCTGCTGTGATTAATATTGTGCCTAGGATATTGTGTTCATATCAGGATAGCAGTAAAATTTGAAGGGTTGATAAAGCATCTGGTGAAATTATCTCATATTCTTTTTACAAAAATTATCTTGCACATCTTCATAAATTGCAATAAACCCTAGAATTCAACTAGATGAAGAAGCACATTCCCCATTTGTCATTTTTCACATCTGGAAAAGCCATGCCACGTTACAACCCTAATAACTGGCGTGACTTTGAACACCCTAATACAAACATCTGTGTCTGCTCCCACAGTGACCAATAAGAGCTAATTTTCTACAGCCAGGACAAATTATCATCTTCAAGGATGACAGCATCTGTCTTTGTGATGTATAAACATGTCTTCCCCTTTGGCTTTAGAGAAGATTCATCTAAGCAAGGGAGCAGAAACAGGAACATTACAGCAAGGATGTCCCTTGTGGGAAACCAGCTGTTAGCTATTTATCTTTGTATGGTCAAAGAGCCTTTATCTGAGATATGGCTGTTCCCTCCCTTCTTCCTTATTAGCTACACCTGCCTCAAGCAGATGTGTGGGGTTTTCTCAGTATTTAAAGTTTTATACCTGTTCTTAATAGTCCATTCTTATCACAGGCAGTGTTTTAAAGACATTGTCAATTTATCTTCATGGCAAAAATGAGAGAGTCTTGTTTCTATTTTCATAGAGATGAATGAATAAAGTATTCCTTGTTCTTTAAGGTATTACAAATCCAAGCAAGACAACTATTTTCTTCTATTTGACTATAAATTCTTATATGATCTCACAATTTTTACCAGGACTAAAATTTCCCAAACATTCTCCTGAGCATATGTCACACAATTCTTACTCTTTAAATAAGATTCAGCTAAGCACTGAGTGGCCACTTATGCCAATCATGTACCATTTTCCCCTTCAGATTATAGAACTGTCTTTTGAAAGCACAAACAGGGTATATGTTCATATATGTTCATACTGGATATTTAAAGTCTTCACACTTGCTTCCTGTCCTACCCTTCCTCATAAGTGTTCTTAAGTCCATGCTTCTCTGCACTACATGCTCATATAATTTATCTAGATTTCTTATAGCAGCAGTGTCATGGATTGAGTTGAATCTGCTGCTGATACTCAATACCATGCTGCTGTCATGCCAGCTTCAAAATGAAAGTGTAGGGGCTTGAAGTTCAGGTTGGAACATGAGAGGCTTCCTGCTCTGTTTGCTGCGTTCTGTTTCTGGGGTTTTGGGGTGTTGGTCTTTTCTGATGGGCTGGCAGCAGGTTAGGGGGGAGGGTAGGTTGCTGGCTTCTGCTGCTTCTGCATTTTGCTGTGCTTTTCTGCAAATAGGTTAAGGTAATTTTGAATCTTACCATCTCATTAAACTCTCTATCTCAACCCAGATTTTTTCTCTCACATATGTGTGTAGAGATGGGGGCCTTGTGAGACTGAGCTGCATTAGCCCAGGACAAGCACCTAAATGCCTCACTCAAAACCTCAACTGCTTTTTCCAAATGTTGCATGCATATGCAGCAAGATATTGCAAGCTACACAGATAAAAGTTTTGAGCTAAGAACAGGCAGAGCTGGGAACAGACCACAGGTGTCTCAAATTCTCACTCAATGTCCCTTTTTTTTGTTCTGTCTCATGAATGAGTGCAACAGTTGTTGCAACATCTGTATCTGAAGCCATCAAAACAAATTTGGAAAAAAACTACCTTACAGATTCAGGCTCCTAATGGCACAAAACACATAGTGGCAGGTCCATCTTGCTAAGATTTTAATTTTGCTTCCACTCTTGATCAGCAACCACATAGTGTCTGAAATTTCATCCAACATCCATAAGGATGATGAATGCATTGAGATTATCAAGATAGTCAAAACTGATACACCATGAAAGCTTCTTTCAGCCTAACAAGCAAATGAGCAAAAGCAGTCCCTGAACACAGTGAGGTTTCCAGTGACTGTACACTAGACACATACATAGCTAGCATATGCACAAGAGCGGCTGCCTGTAGCCATGGGCACCCCTGGGCAACTGGTGACTGCATGAGCTTGGACTTGCATAGTGTCCTTGCATCTTCTGGTGGTAGTACAGATGCACTCTGTCCTCTTTTGTTTGACCTGCTTGAAGCAGCAGCAATGCCCCCTAACAGCAGCTTCCCTTCTGACATCAGGTCTTTCTGGCTGGAACTCCATACTTGCCCAAGATCCTAAAAGCTGTAAGACTGCCACTGTCTTTCTCTGTCTTCATTCATCAGCAGTTGATTCCTGCTCAGCAAAAGCATGGGATGATAATTGCAAATTATTCCAACAGATAAGCAGGCCAAATAAACCAGTGTCTGGTAATTCATCTAACCCACTTCTTGGAATTATAAGAGCTTTCTTGTAGATTGAGAATAAATTAATCATGAACCTATAAACCAGAGAACACTGGTAAACTCAAAGAGAATAATGAGTACATGACAGGAAGCAGAGCATATCATATGCAAGGATGTATTTGCTCATTAAGCACTACACATAAATATGCAACCTTCTTTTCTGAAGGACGTGAAGGATAGACTGTAGGTGGAAAACAGTAAGAGTAAAAAAACATTTGCTCTCATTCAACCACCCACAATCCTTCTTGTAAAATAGATACACAAAGACAGACAGAGAAACAAGCCAACAATGGGGGCAGTGGCATGTGCACAATATATTCACAATGATTTAAATAAGTGATGTTTGGCCATTTGGAAGATGAAGGTTATCTGAATATCTTCATCTAATTGGGAAAATATTTCAGCAGCAATTCAAATATTTAATACAATTTACATTCCTTTTTTTCTGCAAGAATGGAAGGGGGGAGGAAAAGAAATCACCCTTTTTCTTCCCTCTACTGCTTATCCTCCCCACAGTCATCTGGATGCACTGCAACAAGACTCCTGAGGCTTGCTTGTGCTCTTTGGCCACACAGTAATACTGCTTTCATATGCTTTATTATAAACTCTGTTGTTTCTTTCTGGTCATCTCCTGCATACTGATTCTTAGTATTGGACCTGCACTAGCATACTTTTACTTACTTCCAAATTACATCATTTGGGGAAACTCTGGCTTCTATATTGAAGTCCTCCTTATTCTCAAGCAAAACTGTTTGCCTCTTTATACCTCAACTGTGGAGAGCTATATGCTTGGCTACTTGTAATCTGAAACTGCTATCATTTCAGAATCTGATGTGGGATTGAGTGACAATCAGCTAATGAGGTTAGTGCCTCTAGGGTCTTGCTCATCTCTCCAGAGCCACAGCAGTGCAATAGGTTGCAGAAGAATGTTATGAAATCATTTGCTGTTCTCCTTCCTCTTACTTGTACAAAAGAAAATTTCTCTGTGCTGTAGCATAAAATACTTACCAAAATATCACTTCTTTTTGAAAGGTTGTGCAGCTTCTGGAAAACAAAATCATCCTCCATTACACCTCATTGCACAGCATATGGCATGTTTGCCCTTCTTGTTAATGTAATTTAAAAGCCTTATAAGAGTGCCTGGATTCAGTTGTCCTAGAGTGGCTATCCCTTGGAGTCCTGCTTGTAATGGCAGGGTTATTACAAAAGGCTGTATAAGATGAAGCTATTTCTTACTGTATGCTTTCTCCACCTCCATTTTGTCAGTGTAGCTTGCTTTAACATGAAGTGTAGCTTTTTTTAAGATGGAAAGCTGTTACTGTCATGGTGGGTTTAAACGCAGCTTCAGTTTCTTGTCTTCTCCCCAAGCTTTGAGGCATAACAAACTCATCTCAGCATGCTTCCACAAGCCCTCTCTATATTTTTTGACTTCTTCCTGATATAATCACCTGTCACCTCAAGCATAGCTATCTGGATTGAATGCTGTCTTCAGCTTTATAGAGGTTGGGGATTTTTAGAATTTGAGTTGTTGGGTTTTTTTTAAATGGCATGAAGATTATAGAGGACCAACATCACAGTGAGCATAAACCTGCCTTTATTTCTTGCTAACACAATACTTCCTTTTTGCTGTGTGTCCACCATTCTCCACGCACAATTAGCACTCATAGTCAATGTTCTCATAGCTAATGTTCTTGCATTTAAAGCCCTGCTGTGCTGGCTATTGCATAACCTGATTTAAGTCATGTCTGCTTTTTTTCTCTCAAATTATTGATCTTTGGCATCCTTGGAATACCACGTCACATCTTAACCCTCTTCTAGGACTTAAGCAAACTCCCTGATAAATTTCTGGAAACTGGACTAGTTCCATAAGGACTAAGTAAGAACCAGAAACATTATCTTATGTTATCCAAATGTATATTCCCATTCAGTACTTCTTAGAAAATGGGGGAGGAAATGGGAAAAAAAAAAGAAAAAAGGGGCAAAACCCAAACAACACAGCTGGCACCAGATTTCACCTGTGTTGTTTTAATTAAATGTATCACGACTGCACTCACTGGACCAAAAAGACTGTACTAAAAGCCATGGAATTTATATGAAGATGCTGAAAAATAATTCTAGCTGTACATTTTCAAGTTGCATGATTAAGAGTTTTGTTTCAATCTTTGAGAACCAGGCATGGCCTGAAAATCAATAGGGATTGTTTCCAGCACATGGTTGTTAGTCTTGTATGTTCAATTATGATCAAATTGACATTTTATCATTTTAAGTGTACATTTGGTATTTCATACCTGTAATGTGTTAGGTACATTGCACTACAGAGAAGCTGAACATCCACAGGAGCAATCAGGAAGTCTTTAACTGCAATTTTTCTTTCATTGTCTCAAGCCAGTCAAAACAAAAAAATTTAACCCATCTCAGTAGAGAAACAGCTTTCCAGTGACCATCAATAAGGCAGTGTTCAGACCATGCACTCATAATTTTTTTTTTCAGAACCACCAGGCAAAAAAAAGCAGTCATTGAAGCTACTGCTGTCACTCAGGTTCAACCTCACTTGTTGCAGAGGAGAAACAATTTTAAAAGATAAAGCAGAAGTATCCTGAGTGAAATCCACCTGGATATGTTGTAACAAAACCTAATGTCATCTGTAATGGATTACTCAGATCAGTTATCCATAGTCGAGATCAAACAAAACCAGTAATACGAGGAAGGAAATCTACACTTATAAATTCTGTCATTTGTGGAGTTTCTTTACTCTGTTTGCACAGATAAAGGTCTTACAAGTACATAGATAGGTGTCTAATAACCAAATCTACTAAGAATAAGCAAATACAAAAGGGCAAATTCCATGCATTCAGGTTGCTTCTATGGTTCTGTATTTCCTTGCTTTAGAAAACAACAGGAAGATCCATAGAACACCTCAAAATTATGGAAAGAAACCCATGTCTGATTTTAACATCCAAGAGTCAACCCTAACCTCAGCAGAATTGCTTCACTTGCTGTATCCTTTAGAAACCAGTCATGAAGTGAAAGTTCAGGAGAGCAAACTCATGCACAAAGGATGCTTCAAGTGACTCAACAGCTGGAGGGGGAAAAAAAAAAGAGAGAGAAAAAAAAAGAGAGGAAAAAAAAAAGAGAGGAAAAAAAAAAAAAAGAGGCAGATGGAGCCTGTGGAGGTGATACAAAGATATGGATCTAAGACACAGTGAGAGACTAAAAGCTTGTCTCTCCTGATGTGACTCAACAAAGATATAATCAACATTTGGGAATATGCATAAAACAGATAATCTCCAGCCATCAAGTACCCCGGAAAGGGAGGATGGTGAGACAATGGATTCACCACCTGGCCCCTGATTTCCTGTGGGACAATACTTGGACACATACCTAAGGACTAAAAGACTGTATAAAGGACTTGAGCAACTACTGGCTCAGCAGAAGAAAACACGGAACCAAAAACACAGATGAAGAAAAACACAGAAGGACAATGCTGCTGAGAAGGAAAATGGAGAGAATACCAGGAGAGCAAAAATGACAGACATATCATCATGGAGCCTGGAAGAAGCAGAGCCCCCTCTCCGTGCCCTAAGTTCCGCCTGCTGCAACTCATGGAGCTGAAGAGGCTGCCCAGAGGACCACATCTCTTCTACAGCCAAAGCCAAAGCCCCCATTCTCTACAGACCCAACATCTCCTGCAGCACCTTTCCTCCACAGACTCAAACTGTCTTGGGGGGGTGAGTGGTGTGGTAATATAGTTCCTTTCCTCTTCTCTCTCTCTTCTCTCTCTCCCTCTCTATTTTCTCTCTCTCCCCTTCTGATCCATCCACTTTATTTATGTAATAAATAGTCTAGCTGTTGATGTTTTGGCCTCATTTGTGCCTCTAATTTCACAACACAGGAATATTCAAAAGAACTGAGTCTCTTTCCCTCTCCGGACTGAGACAGACACCTTGGAATATCCTTTAACTCCCCTCACAGAAAGGATTACTATGTCACAAAATGCTTCTATGAGGTTTCTGGTACCAAAGAAACAGCACTTTTGCATGTCAATGGACCAGTGTGTCAAGGAGTACTGAGAGGTTCTGTGCAGCAGTCTGGATTTTGTTCCCAGTGCTTAGAAATTTTATTCTAAGTATGGTTTAAAAAAATCTTCCAATGAATACTTTATCTAATTATGGTTATTTGCTTATTACATTTCTCTGTATTATACACACACCAGAAGATATAGGAGATCATGTTTCTTGCATTTGATTTAATTAGTACTTGGGGAATTGGGTCTGGCAGGTTAGGTGGTTGGTTGCAGAGTAGAAATTCTCAATTATCAGTATGCTAATGACTGCACAGAAACCATGTTTTCTCATTTTCACCTTTTACCCTTTGCCCAGTTTCAGGGGATAAAGTAGGCCAGTTATAATTTTTGTCAGGACAGGATTAATAGCTTGAGTTCACACATCCAATATAGGCTTGACACCTCACAGTACGGCAGTAAGTACAAACTACTTAGATGCTCTCATTTCTGGCAGTTCATATGTTTAAAATGTTTTAACTGATGGGATATTTTTAATGAATCATTGCATTTTCACATTTTAGTAGATTCATTTTTGCTGTTTCACTCTACAAGAGTCCTCATTCTCTATCAACCCAGTGGTTTCTCTTTGTAATCAAAATTTGTCTTTCAGCTCTGCAAAACTAGTATATAATTCTGTACTAGTCATTTTACAACACATATTAGAACATCTGGCTTGCTTAGTTCTTTTCTGTTTCTGTTTCTTTCTTGTATAATATTTTTATAGTGTCAATATAACATTGGTAGGAAACTTAAAGCAAGTCTCACAGCTGGCTTCAATGACAACATTGATAAAATTCTGCTGGATTTAATGGTGGCTGCCTTGGGCATCAGGAAGTAATGTGCATATCCTATCTAAATTAATATATTTGGCAACAAACAAATAGAAAATGGAGCAGTAGTCAAATGCTCAAGGTTTCTTTGTAGAACAGAAGTTCTGTTGGGGAAGCCAGACTGGTTTTGCTGGTTTGTTTTTTTTTTAATCTGGTATTTATCACAGTATCACCAAGGTTGGAAGAGACCTCAAAGATCATCAAGTCCAACCTGTCACCACAGACCTCATGACTAAACCATGGCACCAAGTGCCATGTCCAATCCTCTCATGAACCCCTCCAAGGACGGTGACTCCACCACCTCCCTGGGCAGCACATTCCAATGGGAAACGACTCTCTCAATGAAGAACTTTCTCCTCACCTACAGCCTAAACTTCCCTGGGCACAGCTGGAGACTGTGTCCCCTTGTTCTGGTGCTGGGTGCTAGAGAGAAGAGACCAACCCCTTCCTGGCTACAACTACCCTTCAGGTACTTGTAAAGAGCAATGAGATCTCCCCTGAGCCTCTTCTTCTCCAGGCTAAACAACCCCAGCTCTCTCAGCCTCTCCTCGTAGGGCTTGTGCTCAAGGCCTCTCACTAGCCTTGTTGCCCTTCTCTGGACATGTTCAAGTGTCTCAATGTCCTTCCTAAACTGAGGGGCCTGGAACTGGACACAGGACTCAAGGTGTGGCTTAACCAATGCAGAGTACAGGGGCACAATGACTTCCCTGCTCCTGCAAGCCACACTATTTCTAATGCAGGCCAGGATGCCATTGGCCTTCTTGGCCACCTGGGCACACTGCTGGCTCATGTTTAGGCATCTGTCAATCAGCACCCTCAGGTCCCTCTCTGCCTGGCCGCTCTCCAGCCTCTCTGACCCCAGCCTGTAGCTCTGCATGGTGTTGTTGTGGCCAAAGTGCAGCACCCAGCACTTGGACTTGTTGAATGCCATCCCGTTGGACTCTGTCCATCTGTCCAGTCGGTTGAGGTCCCTCTGCATAGCCCCTCTGCCCTCTAACAGTTCAACATCTGCTCCCAACTTGATGTCAACTGCAAATTTGCTGATGACTGACTCAATCCCCTCATCCCGATCATCAATGAAGGTATTAAAGAGGATGGGCCCCAGCACTGATCCCTCAGGGATGCCACGGGTGACTGGTCTCCAGCTGAATGTGGTGCCATTGACCACCACTCTCTGGGCTCGGCCCTCCAGCCAGTTCCTAACCCAGCACAGAGTGTTGCTGTCCAAGCCACAAGCTGACAGCTTAGCCAGCAGTTTGCTGTGGGGGACGGTGTCAAAGACCTTGCTGAAGTCCAGGTAGACCACATCCACAGGTCTCCCCACATCCACCAGGCGGGTCACCTGATCATAGAAGATCAGGTTGGGGTGGCAGGACCTGCCCTTCCTAAATCCATGTTGGCTGGACCTGAGCCCTTGGCTGTCCTTCAGGTGCGCAGTTATTGCCGCCAAGATAATCCGCTCCACAATTTTCCCTAGCACAGAGGTCTGGCTGACAGGCCTGGAGTTTCCAGGTTCCTCCATCTGACCCTTCTTGTGGCTGGGCATCACAATGGCCAGTTTCCAGTCATCTGGGACCTCACCGGTGAGCCAGGACTGGTGGAAAATGATGGAGAGCAGCTTGGCCAGCTCATCTACCAGCTCTTTCAGCACCATAAGATGCATCCCATCTGGTCCCCTGGACATCAGTAGGTAATTGTTATTCAAGACCATTACTTGCCTGAGTGACTAGAAAGCAATGACTTCCTTTTTTAACACAAGAATGTTTTTTTCTTTGATGAGCTGGACGCATAGGAAGAAATAATGGAAAAACACAGATAGCATTGCATATCTACATGTGCCCATCCTCCCCAGCACAGTGATAGACCCTATCCTTTCAAAATACATTGACTACCAAAATACCTGGACTACATTCGGATTCTCAAGGAAGAGACATCAGGGCTGTATACAGTGACGACATTTTAATTGAACAGACCTTTTAAAGCTTTACAGTGCAGAGGTGGCACTTGATTTTCATTTACAAGCTGACAGACTTGCATCAAGTCATCCAAAGTCTGCTCTTCACTTTTGTATTTTGTTTCCTGCCACTTCTGTTTAATGATTTTTGAAGCTCTTAAAATTTTACAAGTTACCATTTTCTTTACATAGCATAAAATAATCTCAATAAGACATAGCAAGAAGACATTTTTGCATTTAGACTGAAATAAGTATTCAGAATCAGTATTTGCCCTCCTTACTGCTGTCTAATTACTGTGATTAGGTCTAGTGTGTGGTTCCACTGTTCATTATAAATTTTGATAGGTTTTTATAACATAGATGTTTTCCTGATACTTTTCTTTTAAAATAAATCCTGAATATTTAGCATCCAACTGACACACTCTTGCTGCTTTCAGTGAGTAATTTGTCATCAATAAACTTGTTGAAATATGTGACTATTTGCTCATCAAAGGGAGGGAAACTGTTACACAGCAATGATTTTTTAAAGTGATTCACTACTTAAACAGCAAGGGGACACATTCATATATTCTGAAACCAAGCCCTCCACTGAGACTTAGCTCTGTGGCAACAAAATATTTAACCAAAGTATTGATGTCAGAGTATGAACCTTGGCATGTTAAAGAGTCCCTGCATTACTGTGAAAGGGATATGGAAGTGGGCAAATCACTTAAGCATAGAAAGGGAGACTTTTCCTATCAGTTGCTCCTGAGGTCAAGAAGCAGCAAAGATGTTCTGAGCTATCATCAGCCTTCAGAATATCTACAGATCCAGAAGGAAAAATCACAGTTCTCCAGGTCTCATAGAGTAGAAAGTCTGACTGGACTCTGTGATGTATCATCAGGTGTACTGACAGGTCTGACTGGCACTACAGCTATCATTCAAGGCAGAGCAACTGCTTTTCCAGACACCTGGCATGTCCTCCAGAAAAGTATCTGGTTGCTCTGAGAAAAGCTGTGCCCAGTATCCTCTTCAAAATAGACTGAGAAATCAACAACTGCTAGAGAAATTCCATATAGAGACTTTCTAAAATCTGTGTTCTTCACTAGTGGGCCACAGTGTTATCAGCTGGCACTCAGGGCTCAGGACCTGTGAGCTCACATGTTGAAACAGAACTGCTTACAGGTATGTGCATCTCTAGAAATAGATAGCTGATAATTCTGTGTCACTGTGCTCATTGTCCAGATGTATTTTTGAGGAGGTGATTTGTAGGTATGCTGGTGCTAATGTGCTACAATTGTCTGCAGCAAAAAGCAATAGCTATACTTCTACTTCCATCCATTTCTGTGTCCATTATGGACAGCCCAACCCATAGCATCTATGTGCTGATTTAATCTTCCTTCAACTTGATCTTCGTAGCACTCTCTGTACTGAGGTTTTGGCTCAGCACCACAACATAACATTTTTCTTAGTCTGTTTGGTGAGTTACAATATATTCCTCTTTGCTGACTCCTGGATGAACAAAGGTAAATTCATGCAGTTCAGAGAGGTACCAGGCACAAGTGGGAATAGGTAGAGGAAATCAGTCTCAAAACTTTCACAGATATGGAGAAAGATTAACAACATCAGGCATGCTAATGCATTTCAAGCACCACTTAGTAACCACCCATAACCATTACTGAACACACAGAATGAGATTTGTACAGGAAGCAATTCACCTGTTTCCCAGGGTTTTGGTCATTCTGAAGAACAGAAAAGGGGTTATGAAAACCACTATGTAGGAGTGAATAGCTTCAGGATGAAATATCCATAAAACATCCCTCCTCTTTCCATTACAAAACTCATACCAACGTAATTGCATTCTGCTGAAGTGCCTTGTAAGCGAGATGTGCCTTTTAGAAAGATCATTTTAGACTGATGGGAGGGGGGGAAGTAAGTTACAAAATAAAACCAAAATGTCCTGTTTGTCAGCTTGTTTGTCCATTTTAAATTGACCTATCAGGAGACATACTAGACTTGTGAAAGCATACCCAAAACTACAGCTAACACACAAGGGCTGGTTGTCTATGTATCTGGAAGGAAATCAAAACAGGGACAATCTGACAACACAGAGGGAAATCAGGAGAACCCCACAGCAATGAAATAAACTGGCCTAAGAAAGAGATAATCAATGCTAAAATTGTAAAGGAATTTTCCCAGTTGCTGTCATTTTCTTTTGTGCAAAATAAAAGCTGAATCTGAACAGAGTAATTAATTTGGATGTTTTGGCATGAAAAAAAGTAGTTGTACATCAGAACCATATATTAAGAGATTAATGAAACAATACCAAGGGCCTTGGAGATTTCTTATTAAAAAAAAATAAAGAGAGACTGCTGACATTCCCCCCAGCACACAAGAGCCCCCCCTGGAAAAAAACAGGGGGGTTACCAACAGCTCCCTTCTCTTCCCCACCTTTCCCTCTGTACATGGGGCAAGAGAAGAAAGGAGAAAAAGCAGAGTAGGCTGTTAGTACTTAACCACAACAAGAATGCATTCAAGGTCAGCAAAGCCAGCGGAAGCCAGAACTGTTATCTGCTACAGCAAACGAAGCTTAAAAGAGAGAACATTAGTTTACAAATCTAACTTTATGTTAGTTATCTGCCCAATGGGATTATTTAGACCTTATCATTATTTTTCCTTTTATGTCCAATCATAATTTATTTACATTCTACTACTTTCTGCTCAAGATCTGTGGAAAATTATCTAGGCATAGCCTAAAACTGCCACAAGGAGAAAAGAAAAGAAAAAAAAAAAATCTTTAAAACTCTACAGGTCTGTTTATACATATTTTACCTGGAACATCTAAGCTTTTTAAAAACTAAGATAATACAATTAAGCTGCATAGATGGAATGTGCACATCTCAGAAGATATTGTCTGGAGGAGCTGCTTTCAAAAGGGAACATGCAGATTATCAAAGACAAAATCTATCACAAACAGAAAAGGCTTTACGTTGAATAGATGTGGATTTTTCCTCACAGTATATTGTATCTCTATACCATTTCTATGCTGGATCTGAAATCTTCTCGGTTTAATTCCTTGGAGCTGTGGAACATGTCCAGAGTTCCAGTATTATCCAAAAAGCAAAAGTTTCTGCCAATCAAATGAATTTATAACCCAACAAAAGCAATATTCAAGCTTTGCTTGAAATTTCATCCATGCTACGGGCAGCAATGAGGCAGAGAAAATAATTATATATAGAAAATTCTGGGATGCAAAATGCAGCCTACATCTCTATGGTATAGTTTAAGTTATAAAGCAGATCCATCTGTTATGTAATATCTTCGTAATGCAGGCCCCTTCCATATCCTTTATTTAAAATTGCATGTAAATATAAGCGTGGGATTAGCTGTTCCAAAGGAACCAGCAAAATCTGCAGAATTTGAAGCATAAATTGTGAGCATCATTATTTCATCTGACTTTATACTTTTGTTTTCCTCAGACTGCAAAATCCCCTGTGAATGGCATGCATTTTTTACTGTTAATTTTACAAATACATAAATAATCATTCTGTCTATCTTGGATCATAGAATCATAGAATTGTTAGGATTGGAAGGGACATCAAGGATCACTTAGTTCCAACACCCCTGCCATGGGCAGGGACACTTCACACTAGATCAGGTTGCTCAGAGCCACATCCAGCCTAGATAACCATATGCAGATGATCAGGAGTTAGCCACTGGTAGGCACATTAGGGTTTTTCAATTGTCCAAATCCACTGCAAGTTTCATAAACACAGACTAACATCATTGCTGACTTCACATCCGTGCCTGGGAAATAAAGGTGCCATTAATTGCAAGTCAGTGGGAGCTCCCACAATTGGACTGAGTGTCCTAAAATATTATTATGCTTCTCATCGGCCTTGCTTCAGTCTGTGCCCTTAAAGCCATGCAAAAAGCAAACCTAATGAGTTGCAGTGCCATTTTTAAAAGAAAATAATTAAAACAAACAAACTAAAAACACCCCCACAGAAACATGGCTATGCCCAACCTGTGAAGCCTTTTTATGGAAGCAGCTGTCACAGCATATGGTGTCCTTCTCACAATCCAGGTTGCAAAAATAGCAGTGAAGCAGTATGCATATTGTGTAAAGGTTGTAAATGTCACAGCCTGTTACTGCCTGGGCACCTATACAGAGCAGGAGTCAGTGCTATAAAAGATGTCCATCCAGTGAGACCACTTTTCTGATGTGCAGAGGCACAAAGGCATGCACTGGACCTGCTTCTGCTTTTGGTTACCTGGCCTGAGTTCACACTGACCAATGGAGCAGTCAGAAAGGGTTAAACCATTCATCAAATCCAACTGAATGACAGGAAAGAAAAAAGTAACAAAACATGATGCAGGTGAGTACAAAAAACTCCAGCAACTCAACCACCTCTAGTGCTGACCCTACAAATGCTGCTGCTCAGATTTGAATCAGAAGAGTTTGGTGAAAGACATTCTTAACTGCAAACAGAATAACAAGAGGTAGTATTATTACTCTATTCCTTCAAGACATATTCAAGCCCCACATTGATGAAAGCTCTGTAAATATTGATACATCATGCTATAAAACTCAAGGTTCTGAAAATGTAATTCTAAATGTCACAAACTACTTGTAGTTCAAACCTGGGCAACTAATTCCTTGCATGACAAGAAACATATTTCTAAGCCTCAAATTAATTTAATCCTCAAATGATAGTTTGTGTGCTTTTCCCAAATATGTGTGTGTGCGTGCATAATGATATCAGATATATCAGAAAAGATAGTAGAGTACTCTTTGACATGCTTTATTTCATATATGGAAGATACAATAGAGCTAAATTCAGGGCTGATATAAAATGACACTGGGCTGTCAATATAAGGCATGAAGATCCTGCCTCTCCAACCTGATCTCCTTCTATGATCAGGTGACCCGCCTGGTGGATGTGGGGAGGCCTGTGGATGTGGTCTACCTGGACTTCAGCAAGGCCTTTGACACCACCCCCCACAGCAAACTGGTGGCTAAACTGTCGGCTCGTGGCTTGGATCACAACACTCTGTGCTGGGTTAGGAACTGGCTGGAGGGCCAAG
Source organism: Colaptes auratus (assembly GCA_015227895.2). Lineage (NCBI taxonomy): Eukaryota > Metazoa > Chordata > Aves > Piciformes > Picidae > Colaptes > Colaptes auratus. The sequence goes on from CM037631.1 coordinate 41,002,568, forward strand.
CCCAGAGAATGGTGGTGAATGGGGTCACCTCCAGCTGGAGGCCAGTCACCAGTGGTGTCCCCCAGGGACCAGTGTGGGGCCCCATCCTCTTTAATATCTTCATTGATGATCTGGATGGGGGCATTGAGTCAGTCATCAGCAAATTTGCAGTTGACATCAAGTTGGGAGCAGATGTTGATCTGTTAGAGGACAGAAGGGCTCTGCAGAGGGACCTCAACTGACTGGATAGATGGGCAGAGTCCAACAGGATGGCATTTAACAAATCCAAGTGCCGGGTGCTGCACTTTGGCCACAACAACCCCATGCAGAGCTACAGGTTGGGGTCAGAGTGGCTGGAGAGCGGCCAGGCAGAGAGGGACCTGAGGGTGCTGATTGAAAGTTGCCTAAACATGAGCCAACAGTGTGCCCAGGTGGCCAGGAAGGCCAATGGCATCCTGGCCTGCATCAGGAATAGTGTGGCCAGCAGGAGTAGGGAAGTCATTGTGCCCCTGTACTCTTCACTGGTTAGGCCACACCTTGAGTACTGTGTCCAATTCTGGGCCCCTCAGGTTAAGAAGGACATTGAGACACTGGAACATGTCCAGAGAAGGGCAACAAGGCTGGTGAGAAGCCTTGAGCACAAGCCCTATGAGGAGAGGCTGAGGGAGCTGGGGTTGTTTAGCCTGGAGAAGAGGAGGCTCAGGGGAGACCTCATTGCTCTCTACAAGTACCTGAAGGTTGGCTGTAGCCAGGAAGGGTTGGTCTCTTCTCTCAAGCAACCAGCACCAGAACAAGAGGACACAGTCTCCAGCTGTGCCAGGTGAAGTTTAGGCTGTAGGTGAGGAGAAAGTTCTTCACTGAGAGAGTTGTTTCCCACTGGAATGTGCTGCCCGGGGAGGTGGTGGAGTCACCATCCCTGGAGGTGTTCAAGAGGGGATTGGATGTGACACTTGGTGCCATGGTTTAGTCATGAGGTCTGTGGTGACAGGTTGGACTTGATGATCTTTGAGGTCTCTTCCAACCTTGGTGATTCTGTGATTCTGTGAAGGGAAAGCCATCACCTGAAGGTGATTTTAGTTTTTTTCAGCAATAACAATGATGTTTAGTAGTGTTACTGCTATTTTAGTTTTTGTAGTTAGCCTTCAGATATTCGCATTTGGGAGAAAACTGTCCAAGATGTAACTTCTTTTCAGGACATGGTGCATTTTTATGAAGTTTGAAGGAAAATAATTACTGAATGAGGCCTGATTGTAAATCAGCCAGCACACTGTCAACAAGGTAGAGGGCAACTTTTTCCTCTGTACTTTGGGTGTTGTGTAACTCTGGGATCAAAATTTGATTAATCAAGGACTACATAGGACAGTGATTGTGCATTTAAAGAAAAATTCATGGCTCAGAAGTTATGAACTGTAGTGAAATATTTATTTTTACTGTATTTGCAGCCACTAGGTGCCACTCTGTGCTGTGGGAATACCCCCGATTAACAAGAGACAATGTCTGGTTTCAAGCTGTGTACAAATCAGGGTTTTTTCCTATTGCTACCAAATTTCTGTGTGTTCTCTGTTGTACTTTGCTGTATCATTATGTGTTTAGACAAGCAGAATTAAATCTCAAAAGTGATTTTTTCTTTTTTAATTTTTGAGCATTTAGCTCTGCAGACTTCAAGAACTATTAGTGTGATGGCATAAAATGGGGAGAAGCATATAATATATAAATGCAGCTTGCTTGCTAAGCATAGCATTACTAAGTCAATACAATTACTTGTCAACTAAGCAGTAGAATGAGATATGCAGGAACACTAAAAAGTTAAATTAACATTGTATTGATGTATAAAAGTGCTGATGGTGCAAGGGGAATACAAACCAACAAACAGACTAATTGTTATCAAGAAAAATACTGATAGCTTCTCATTATCACAATTACAACATATCTGTTGCAGAAGACTGTATCTCTGTCTTCACCTACTCATTAGAATGGTGCATCTCTTATTAACAATCAATTAGCACAAAATGTATTCTGAGTTTACTTTTTTGTATAGCCTCCCAAGAGCTGATGGATGCTTCCAAAGAGAGAATGAAAAGTTCAACATGACCCAGCAATGTGTGTTTGCAGCCCAGAAAGCCAACCATATCCTAGGCTGCATCAAGAGAAGCGTGACCAGCAAGTCAAGGGAGGTGATTCTTACACTCTGCACCACTCCCATGAGACCTACCTGGAGTACTTCTATTCACCTCTGGGGTCCCCAGCATAAGGACACAGACCTGTTGGAATGGATCCAGAGGAGGTCCACAGAAGTGTTCAGAAGGCTGGATCACCTCTCCTGTGAAGAGGAGAGTTGGTGTTGTTCAGCCCTTTTGAGATCTCAGACAGAGCTCAATTTGCTGTCTTTTCTCTTCCCCCACCCTTGCAAAACAAGAGGATGCCATGACATCCAAGAGAGATACTAGTGCCTGTACTGACTGTTACTTGTTGCAGAGCTTAGCACTGCCTGCTGTAACCAGTATAACTGAATGGCTTTCATACCACTCTGTCTGCGGCGCTCTCAGCTCAGCAGACTCAGTAAACCCCACAATTGAATTTGCACTCTTGTGACATCCTAGCTGGGTATTACGTCCTTCAGTAAAAAAATCTTCACTTACCCTACTTATTTCACACCTAACAAACATCAGTTTGAAGTAAAAGGATATTTGGTTGCAGGCATCTAACATCTGTCCTCTGCAAAGAACTCAGCTTGAATCCAAACCAGATACATGCAAAGTAATGCTATATCTCATAGATGTGCAAGAGCTACTATAAAAAAACAGGACCTCAGCAGTGATGAACCACTAACACATAACCAGACAAAACAAGTTCTGCATTGTTTTCTTGCATCTATGTGCAGCATGTGAGTTTGTCACATAGTAAGAAAATTCTTCAGATATTCAGTAGAAAACTGTCCTAGCTAAGAACATTTTGCTCAGTTTCAGATAGTACAGATATTAGAGCTAACTTTCCTTATTCACAGATTAACGATGCATAAAAAGGCAAGCGATGTCTTTTTCATCATGATGATAGCACAATCCTGTCTAGCTAGCCTGAGAGGTTTCAATACATAGCACACTAAGGCTACAAGCACTCAAATTATCTAAAGATGTTTGCTTAAATACAGCTGTCATCTACAGCTGGCCAGCCTGATCTTCAGTTCAGATGCCACACATGAAGACATCAGAAAATGCTCCCTATCTTGAACACCAGCAGATAATTTCAGTTCCTGGGAGAAAAACTGTTTTAATTCAGTGGAAATTCATTCCAACAATATATGAAAAGTTACTCTGTTCTCACAATAGGCCTTCACATAATGCCGACTCACAGCCAAGCCCCTTATTTTCATTAAATAGTTGTCTGAAGTCCTTTGCTTAAGGTACAGCACTGTTAGCCACACTACATGAAATGAGATTAAATGCTATGGAGTGGACTAGAAGGGGAGGAGGTGTTGCTCTCTATATCAGTGACCAGCTGGAATCAGTGGAACTCCACCTGGGCAAGGATGATGATCTGGTTGAGACCATATGGGTGAAGATTAGAGGGAAGACAGGGGAAGGTGCGGTTACTCTAGGGGTCTGCTACAGGCCACCTGAACAGCAGAACCAAGAAGATGAGGCTCTGCACAAGCAAATAGAAATGGCTTTGTGTTCACAAGCCCTGGTCCTTGTGGGGGATTTCAACCACCCTGACATCTGCTGGAGGGACAACACAGCTAGGTACCAGCATTCCAGGGTGTTCCTGGAATGCCTTGATGAAAATTTCCTTCTCCAACTGGTAGAGGAACCAATGAGAAAAGGTGCTACGCTGGACCTTGTTCTCACCAATAAGGAAGGGCTGGTGGCCAAAGAGGCTCAAGGATAACCTTGGCTGCAGTGACTGCGAAGCATTAGAGTTTAGGATCCTTGGGGCAACTAGGAGGATGTATCCCAAACTTACAACCCTGGAATTTAAGCATGCAGACTTTGATCGCTTCAGGGATCTGCTAGCCAAATTATCATGGGACAAAGGCCTAGAGAGAAGAGGGGCCCAGGACAGCTGGTCAGTGTTCAAGGATCACCTTCTCCGTGCCCAGGAGCAAAGTATACCCACAAAGAGGAGAGCAGGAAAGAATGCTAGGAGACCTGCCTGGATGAGCAAGGAGCTCCTGGGCATGCTGGCACACAAGAAGAAACTCTACAAGGAGTGGAAGAAAGGACAGCTGGAATGGGGGGGCATCTAAAAAGCTGCCTGAGATGCAATGTGGTTAGAAAAGCTAAAGCTCAGTTAGAATTAAATCTAGCCAGGGAGATCAAGGGGAACAGTATATAGGTGTATTAATGGTAAAAAGAAGACTAGGGAAGGTGTGGGTCCCCTCAGAAAGGAAACAGGTGAACTGGTGGCAAGTGACATGGAGAAGGTTGAGGTTCTCAATGACCCCTTTACCTCAGTCTTCATTGGCAAGGGCTCCAGCCACACTCCCAGAATAATGGAAGATAATGGCAGGGACTGGAAGAAAGAACTGCCCATGGTGAGTGAAGATCAGGTTTGTGACCATCTGAAGAACCTGAAAGTGTTCAAGTCCATGAGACCCGATGGGACACACCCATGGGTGCTGAGGGAACTGGCAGATGAGGTTGCTAGGCTGCTCTCTATTATATTGCAAAAAGTCATGGCAGTCCGGGGAGGTCCCCACTGTGGTAGGGTGAGAAAGTTCCCTCCCCCAACACACAAAGAAAGAGACCACAGCTAGCTCAGTCGGAAAAGCAGATGAAAGCTATATTTACAGGCATAAATGGAATGCAATGAATATGTACACAAATATACAATATTTACAATATATACAGAAATACACAGCAATGAACGTAATGCAGAAAAGCCTTTTCCCTCCAGCCAGCCAGGGGGGTTCCCTGAACTCCTCCCTCTCTCCCTCCCTGCCTCCCCTTTTTCCCAAAAAGGGTTAGAGAGAGAGAGAGAAAGGCAATTAAGGAAGAAAAATTCTGTTAGCTCAAAGCGTATGCAAGAATTAGTTTTCTTATCTGGTTAGCTCTGTTAACTCAAGGCCGTTCCTGCTTCAGAGAGAGAGAAGCCGTCCAGCCCACAGGACAGAGAAGCACAGACTGAACTAACAGAACCCAAACTTAAAATTGCATTCTACAATCTACCAATGAAATTAGTTTAGATTATCTTGGTTTTGTTTAAATATCAAAAACATTCAGCCAGAGTGTTCAGCAACTGTCTCTTTCTTAAAGGCATAGCCTAAACCAGTCACACCCACTGACTGGAAAAGGGGTAACAACTCCTGTTTTCAAGAAGAGAAAGAGGGAGGACCCAGGAACCTACAGGCCAGTCAGTCTCACCTCTGTGCCCCATAAGATCATGGAGCAGATCCTCCTAGAGGCTCTGCTGAGACAGAAGAATAACAAAGAGGTGATTGGACACAATCAGCAAAGCTTCACCAAGGGCAAATCCTGCCTGACAAACCTGGTGGCCTTCTACGAACAGGCCAAGCAAATGACATCGTTTACCTGGACATGAGCAAAGCCTTAGACACTGGCCTGCACCACATCCTGGTCTCAAAGCTGGTGCCATATGATTTGATGGATGGACCATTTAGTGGATAAAGAACTGGCTTGATGGCTGCACCCAAAAGGGTGGCTGTCAATGGGTCCATGTCCAAGTGGAGGTCAGTGACCAGTGGAGTCCCTTAGGGATCAGTTCTGGGACCAGTCTTGTTTAACATACTTGTTGGTGACATGGACAGCAGCATTCAGTGCATCCTCAGCAGCTTTGCTGATGGCACCAAGCTGTGTGGTGCAGCAGACATGCTGGAGGGAAGGGATCCATACAGCAGGACCTTGACAGGCTGGAGAGGTGGGTCCATGACAACCTCATGAGGTTCAACAAGACCAAATGCAAGGTCCTGCACCTGAGTCGAGGCAATCCCAAGCACTGATATAGGCTGGGCAGTGACTGGCTTGAGAGCAGCCCTGAAGAAAAGGACTTGGGGGTGCTGGTGGTTGAGAAGCTCAACAAGAGCCATCAGTGTGAACTTGCAGCCTGGAAAGCCAATCACATCCTGGGTTGCATCCAGAGAAGCATAACCAGCAGGTTGAGGGAGGTGATTCTCCTCATCTACTCCACTCTGATGTGACTCCCCCCTGGAGTACTGCATCCAGTTCTGGAGCCCCTGTTACAAGAAGGATCTAGATGTGCTGGAATGTGTCCAGAGAAGGGCCACAAGGATGATGAGAGGGCTGGAGCACCTCTCCTGTGAGGACAGACTGAAAGAGTTGGGGCTAATCAGTCTGGAGAAGGCTCCAAGGTGACCTTATTGTGGCCTTCCAGTATCTTAAGGAGGCCTACAAGAAAGCTGGTGAGGGACTTTTTAGGGTGTCAGGTAATGATAGAACTGGAGGGAATGGAGCAAAACTAGAAATGGGTAGATTCAGATTGGGCATTAGGAAGAAGTTCTTCACCATGAGGGTGGTGAGATGCTGGACAGGTTACCCAGAGAGGTGGTGGCAGCCCCATCCCTGGATGTGGCTGGATGTGGCTGGATGTGGCTCTGAGCAACCTGATGTAGTGTGAGGTGTCCCTGCCCATGGAAGGGGGGGGTAGAACTAGATGATCCTTGAGGTCCTTTCCAACCCTAACAATTCTATGATTCTTTAGAGCCACAGTAGTCAGGCTCTGTTATTGGCCTACCAGCCTCTGCTCAAACTGCCAAATGAGTCACCCAAGGAACTACCTAGTGTGTTAAATTCCATCATCAATCCTGAGTGTGTACAATCCTCTGCAGAGCACAGTAGAGATGAATTATGATCTTTCAGTGAAAAGAGCATACACATTTCGAAAGCCTTTCTGCACAGCATTAACTCTGCTTAGGGACATTGCTTATGACCGTTACCCCAAAAGTCATCACTGCTCCCAGGCTTTGGTGTAGCCAGGAACCTTGAACACCCAAAAAGTCTGGGAAAATGAACTCTATCCTAAGATATTATGCTTAACAAAAGAGCTGTTAATGATTAATGCCAACCTCAACTGAAACAATTTGTGAAGCAGCTGAAGACAAAAATCCCTCAAAACATAACAGAATCCAAGAAACTCAAGACATTCAACTTTGATATATTTATTCATAACCATGTCCAATTTACATTCAGTTCCAAGCTTGATATATTTGGGATTCAAACTAGGACTAGGAACTAAAGTCACAGATAGAAGATTTTGTAATTTTCATACATAAATGCATTTCCCTTGGCACCTCTGGAACCTTCAATACTTCTGACTTGCCTGAAAGAGGTGATAGGCAGAAGTCTGCTAAAATTCTTAGAAAATATTCCATAATTTTCCTGCCACTTCTGATCAGCTCTTTTTCCTGCAATAGGTCAGTTCTGCATCAGTGGAGTTACAAAAGATCAAGTTTTCCTTTTTAACACACACATGGAAGCATCAAGTTAATTGCTGAAGAAATTTGAGCTGATGTGACATTCATGTATAGAAGGAGTACAGAAGCTATGTTTAGAAACAGCTTCTGTATTTCATAGCTGCAGGCTACACAGTTAGTCCTGAAAAAGGCCACTGTTTAGATGAAATCGGCTAATGGGAATGCCCCTTTGGCTGAAACCAAATCCCAGAAAGAGGTTTGGTGAGCATATGTGGCCATAATAAACTGTAAATCATCAATAGCCTGAAACATCATCAAATTTGTTGATAGGCTCATAGTACTCTTTGATTCCTGACTGACATTATTGATGTTATAAAGCTGTGTCTATATATTTTTGTTAAGTTTGTGTGCCTAGGTGAATATAGCTGGTCCTGCAGTACAACGAGGCAAATATTATTAATGCCTTTTTTTTTTTCTTGGTGGCACCTCACTGGTGTGAGATAACTGAGTATGAAACTTTCAACATTTCTAGAACACCAGTTAGCACTTTGGTTTCTCATTAATATGTCTGCTCAAAGTGATTAGTGCCTCATTTAGGTTAGAAGTTGTTCTTTCTCTTCTTCTGTAATAATCTTAATCTGCAACATGGGTATACTAATTACAACCAGTTGATTCCATATAAAAGACAGTGTAATCTGGATTCATTTGACAGATGATTATCACCTCTGTCAATAGATCTTTGCTCTTCCATAAAATTTAAATAAAATTAGAGTTGTTTTCTTTTAATACTCTTTATGATACAGACCATAGAGACACAGAGGAGCTGTGATGAATATCCTAGTGATTTGTGTTAAAAGTATAAAATTCAGAGTGCACTAAGATTAAGGGTCAGAAGCTTGCAAGAGCCTGCTTTGACGACAAAGGGAAAGCTGCATATTTTACAGACTTAAACAGAGACTGTGTGTTTGGCTAATTGGAGACACTAAGGCTGAGGAGAAGCTGTATTAAGATGAACACTCAGTTCTATCCAGAACTGAGAATTTGTTTTCTTTAGATAAGAAGCCTGGACAACTGAGCCTCGGGAGGACCCTTACCACACAGAGTGCACATGAGCAGGGATTTGATCACCTGTTCTGAGACCCCATTATCATATGTCTGCCTTCTATTTACCATAAGTTTGTTTATGTAGATGATGTAGCTATATAAGATAAAGAAAGCTATTGTAAAAGGGCTGTGGGGGTGAAGTTTGGTACCCTCACAAACCCAGCCAGCTGCTTTGCTTGTTTTTATTGCCTTTTATTGCCTTGTTATGGTCTTTTATTGCCAATAAAATTGTTACCAGAAACTTTTACCTAGAGTCATCTATAACAGGACCTAAGAGTGACCACCAAGTCCACAAGACAGCTTTGCCAGCTCAGCTGATTTCTCCAGTGGGGAAGGTAACAATTTCTAAGGCCTCTATTTAAGCATTCAGAATTAAGACCATCACAGACATTGCAACCAGCTGCTTCAGGAACAAGAAACTGATCTTCAATCTTATCTATATTTAAGATAGAAAAATGCACAAATCTTCAATCACCAGCTCTCATATTTCTGCCACTGGAGAAGGCCTGACAGACAAACACTGTGACTGAGGGCACAGTCACCATCTTTGATGGAAGACACTGATCGGAAGGCACCCCAAAACCGCAAAAACAGGATGACTTCTACAAGATGCCATCTACAAGATGCCATTATAAGTGACCGTCTTAGCATAAGGCCTGCAGAGCTCAGAGGTACAGATAAGAAGCAACAATTATAGAAGTCATTTTGTTAACAGATGCAGTTGTGCAAACACAATGAGCAAACTTCCCAAGATGATACAGCTGTCACACCTCAGAATAAATGTCACGTGTAAAGCCACTGTAGTGCACTATTTTTGACAACAAGAGTAGCAGTATCTAACTTACTTAAGTTAGTACATACATGTCTCTGAGAGCCATGTCTACGTGTTTTATGAACACCTCCAGGGATGGTGACTCCACCACTCCCTGGGCAGCTTGCTCCAATATCTGACTACTCTTTCAGTAATGAAACTTTTCTGAATATCCAATCTAAACCTCACCTGCAACAACTTGAGGACATTTCTTCTTATCTTATCACTAGTTACTTGGGAGAACAGAGTTGTATGTGTGTTTTATTATTATTGTTTCAATTTTCTTCTCTTCCAGGTAAATTTTACCATAAACTAAAGCTCATAAGCCTTGATTCAAAAAGGTATAACCACCACATGACATTGTAAAAGCAGGAAAATATGAGGGTGTACAGCAGCTGTCCCTTTAGTTAAAAGTATTTTTAATGACTTCATCCGTCATGGTTGCCCAAAACACCCTGTGAAATAAACCTTTAACTCTTACATTGTTTCTGTCTTAAGGGTAATGAGCCATATGTGAAGACATCTGCAATGCCTGAAAAGAATGATCATTAATTAGAGAGAAGACAGGACACTTTATGATTGCTGATATGGAAGAGAAAAAAAAAAAGGAAAAAAAAGCCCTTTCAAAAAGCTCTTGTAATTAAGAAATAAAATGTGTCCTTTAGTTTTCAAGGTGTGAGTACCATAGGTATGATTTTTTTTTTCTTGCATGTGGTGGGGAGTAAATTACTATACTGTGGGAGCAAGACACTGGGGAGGAGATAGCCAAAAGAAGGGAATTCTGTGAAAAAGGCTAAGGAAACAGCATATGTTGTTTGTACAAAAACCTCTTTCTGACTTATCTAGAAAGTCTGAAGGAAACCCTAAAGCAGGGCACAGACTGTAGGCTTCACCTCTCCTTTTCCCTGCTCTAATTGCCTTTAGTTTACAAATTACAAGTTCAGGCACGCTAATCTTGAAGCTTTCTCTGGAACTAGTTGAAGCCTTGGCATCTCCTCCTGACTGAATATCCATTTTGAGTCACCTTCATTTACACCTTTATGTGACACTGTCTGGTGTCAGGCACACCACCCTGCAGGGACTCTGCCTTTGTAGTGAAGCATGTAAAGTTGTACCTGCAGTAGAGGGTGTGGGGTGTATAAATTTATTATTTCTTAATTGGCTTTTTTCATTGTCAGTCCCTGTCTTTTCCTGGCTGTGGAGCTGGAATTGTTTTGCAACTGAAAGAACAGAACACATGCATAGGTTAGAGAAAATAATATCCACAAAGAAGAGGAAAGAATGATTTATGCCAGAGATAAGAGGAATGAATCATCACCTTGCTGATCTCTCCCCATTGATCATAAAGGGAAATGAGACAACTAGTTCAGAACAGATGCCTGACTTTTAGACTCCTGAAGTCAGATGACCGTAATCCCTGTCAAACTTGAGAGATGAGTGGTTTAGGGCGCCAATTTCTATGTGTTCTCAGAGGTAGCTTGAGGGCACAAGTCTGTTTTGTGCCCAAGTTTAGTGCTGGTTGGACTCTTGTTTTTTACCAAAAAGAACTACTTGGCTGTTACATTCTCTGAGGAGGGATGTATTTGCCAGCAAACTTGCACTTTTTACAGACTTGCAAGTACAGTCTTCAATTCTTTGTAACAGCCACATACATAAATATCACTGACTTCTACAGGATTTTTGTTCTACTCCTTTGTCTGTATTGTGGTGGTTTTAGGCTATGCCTTTAAAATGTAGTTACAGATTTTGAGCAGAGAAGTAAAAAAATATAAATTAATCACTATTGGGTGTAAAAAGGAAAGCAAAAGATTATTGTAAACAATAAGATGAGCTGTACCCTAACAATTCTCTCTCTTCTAATCTCAGCTGTTTTGCTTCGCTCAGGAGAGAAAACCTGCTTTGGCTGGCCTTGGCTAAGTCTAACCCACTGTTTCTCTTTCTGCTTCTTTCTCTCTTGGAACAGAGGGGTGGGGCAGTGGAACAGCTTCCCTGGTCTCTGACCAGGAGAATTTTCATGTTGTTTGCTAACTGTAAATATCTGTATAATATTGTAAATACTGTATATTTTGTACATATTCATTGCATTCCATCATAGGGTGTAGATTTTGCTTGTAAATACAGCTTCATTTCCTTCTGAGTTGGTCTGGCAAAGTATAGATCAATGGTTTACATTTTCTAACAGATTTTAAAACCAAAAAAAATAAAGCTACAAGAAGGCTGGGGAGGGACTTCTCAGGCTATCAAGTAGTGATAGGACTAGGGGGAATGGAATGAAGCTGGAGGTGGGGAGATTCAGGCTAGATGTGACGAAGTTCTTCACCATGAGAGTGGTGAAGCCCTGGAATGGGTTATCCAGGGTGGTTGAGGCCCCATCCCTGGAGGTGTTTAAGACCAGGCTGGATGAGGCTCTGGCCAGCCTGATCTAGTGTAGGGTGACCCTGCCCATGGCAGGGGGGTTGGAACTAGATGATCCTTGTGGTCCCTTCCAACCCTGACTGATACTATGATACTATGATATTGTACTTACATGTGTGGTGTGCTAACTGCTCAGTAAATACCATATTTCTTTCTAATGTAAGAAATCTCAGTATATAAGGTACAGACTGCGTAGTGCACGCACAACAGACTTGGTACTCAGGTAAAAGAGTAAAAAGGTAGAAACTGAGCATAAATCATCTTGTATTAGCATGGCTCTGAGTTTTAATTATTGAAGTCTGTTGTTACATCTTGTCAAAATCAAAGCTACTTTATGTTGCATCACTTTGTAACACAGAGCATCAGTGCTCTAGTAGTTTACTTCCAGATAGACAGACAACTGAAGCACATCTTGCCTTAGGTGAAACAAACTCTCAAGACTCATTTCTTCTCATTTCATTGCCATTTTGTTGTGGAAGGTGTCCCTGCCCATGGGGTTGAAACTAGATGATCATTAAGGTCTCTTCCAGCCCTAACTATTCTATGATTCTATGAATCTATGATTATGCTGTTATTATGTACAGTTCCTTATGGTTTTCTTTCAGTGACCCAAGAAATTACAATTCAGTGATTTCCATGTGCTGTTGAAGACTTCACAGAGAATAAATTAATAGAAACTTAATAAATCTTCCTTCATATTTTATATTTTAAAAATTATTTGTTTCTAGGGAGTTCTGGTGCATCACTGCTCTAGATTTTCAGGAAATACAGTGTGTCCTTAATTCCTAATTTTAAAACATCTATTTAAATGGAAGCTGTGGTCTTCATTAAAAAGTATTCTGATTTTTCACAGAATCTGCTCAGCTGAGGCATTTGGCCCTGTGCACTTAGCCTGCTCTCCAGGTAAGCATAACAATCACTCAATGAGGGTTTAGGTGCATTCTGGGAGTTTTTGGAGTGTAAACCCTTGGCAGATGAGGAGAGTATCTGAACAATTCTTCCAGATAAGAGAGAGCATTATGATTAATGTATATACATGACATGCGGAAGTTAGAAAGATTATTTTAAACAAAAAGAAAGAAAAGTTGCCAACATAAACTTTCAAGAGGATCATCCTCCTCCAGATGTTACTGTTAACTCAAATTAACTAGATGGTTTCAACCAGATTATTGAGAAATAAAGTGGTCTGCAGAATAATCAGTATATTTTTCCCAACAGAGGAGAAAAATGGCAACTCAAGATTATCAAGTACAATACCTTCACTGTTTAGGACACTAAATCTAACTGCTAACTGTTTCTTGTAGGTAAGAGACCCATGCATAAATCAACAGCTTCTCAAAGGAGTTCCTCATAGGGTAAGGGGAGTGCAAGTCTGTACTGCTGTTTCTTAAGTCATCAGTCATTCAAAGCAGTGTATAAACAGCAGAAGTAACATATTAAAGAAAACTTGCTATGTACTTAGACAAAACTTATGCTCTAGGAAAGAAAATTAATATGATCATGCTATTTAGTACTGATATCCTAGTGACTAACATGGAGGAAATAGCAGCTATCAGACAAAGAGTTAGACCTCAGGTGACACTTGGGATTAAGAAAACTGCCTCTGATGAACTGTTAGGAGAAGATGGATTTAAATGTGGGGGTTTGCTCCAAACTCCAAACAGCTTGGCAATTTCTGATTTTCAGAATGAAAAATCTGTTTCCTTTTACTTGAAAAACTTATGGATCATAGCCCAGCCCTCAGTTCCAGATGTTTATAACACAAAAACTACAGCTGACAGTAATTCTCATCATAAAAAAAAATATTATGACTAAGACATTCATCCTGCCAACACTTATTTGCAGCCTTAGCTTGTAACAGGCAAACATTCTGATGTTTGTAGCATCAAGGTCCAAGTTTAACTAGATTTTGGTGGGAGGGTGGGGTGTTGTGTTGTTTTTTCTCCTCTCAATTGCATCTCTTGTTTGGCATTTCCCTGCATGTGTTACTAGGGACAGTTAAAGCTGGGTTATTAGTTACAGGGACAAGAGATAATCAGTCAGTGATTTTCAGGCTTGAGGTTGCAAGCCCAGAAACATCAATAAAATCAGTCTGTAATACTGAAAATAGTCAAAAGCTAAAAAAAAAAATAGGGAAGTTACTAAAATAAACTTTGAATTCTGCTTCAAAAGGCATATGGTAATACTCTGGCTATTTATACCTTCCAAACACATTTGTAAAGAAAGTTAACATATTTATCATTGCACATCTGGGCAGAAAGGCTCCTGATGGAATACAGCCACAGTATCACAGTATCACCAAGGTTGGAAGAGACCTCAAAGATCATCAAGTCTAACCTGTCACCACAGACCTCATGACTAGACCATGGCACCAAGTGCCACATCCAATCCCCTCTTGAACACCTCCAGGGATGGTGATTCTAACACCTCAATGGGCAGCCCATTCCAATGGAGAACGACTCTCTCGGTGAAGAACTTTCTCCTCACCTCCAGCCTAAACTTCCCCCGGCGCAGCTGGAGACTGTGTCCCCTTGTTCTGGTGCTGGTTGCTAGAGAGAAGAGACCAACCCCTTCCTGGCTACAACTACCTTTCAGGTAGTTCACAGTATCACAGTATCACAGTATAACCAAGGTTGGAAGAGACCCCAAGGATCATCAAGTCCAACCTGTCCCAACAGACCTCACAACTAGACCATGGCACCAAGTGCCACGTCCAATCTCCCCTTGAACACCTCCAGGGACGGCGACTCCACCACCTCCCTGGGCAGCCCATTCCAATGACGAATGACTCGCTCAGTGAAGAACTTCCTCCTCACCTCGAGTCTAAACCTCCCCTGGCACAGCTTGAGACCGTGTCCCCTTGTTCTGGTGCTGGTTGCCTGGGAGAAGAGACCAACCCCCTCCTGTCTACAACCACCCTTCAGGTAGTTGTAGAGGGCAATGAGGTCACCTCTGATCCTTCTCTTCTCCAGGCTAAACAATCCCAGCTCCCTCAGCCTCTCCTCGTAGGGCTTGTGTTCAAGGCCTCTCACCAGCCTTGTTGCACTTCTCTGGACATGTTCAAGTGTCTCAATGTCCTTCCTAAACTGAGGGGCTCAGAACTGTGCACAGGACTCAAGGTGTGGCCTAACCAATGCAGAGTACAGGGGCACAATGACTTCCCTGCTCCTGCTGGCCACACTATTCCTAATGCAGGCCAGGATGCTGTTGGCCTTCTTGGCCACCTGGGCACACTGCTGGCTCATGTTTAGGCATCTGTCAATCAGAACCCTCAGGTCCCTCTCTGCCTGGCTGCTCTCCAGCCACTCTGACCCCAGCCTGTAGCTCTGCATGGGGTTGCTGTGGCCAAAGTGCAGCACCAAGCAAATAAACTCATCCGCTTCAGATCATTCTCAGCTCAGTGAAGGAAAACAGGGACTCATCAGATACAGCATACCTGGTACCTTTTAGGTGGTGCTGCAGCAGACTCTGGAGAGCTAGAGGATGTCATCCCTCAGGCCTGTATGGGAAGCTGAGGGCCACCATTACAGGCTGAACTCAAAGATCTAAGGTGAAGTGAGATGCATACCACTCCAAATGACTGAGTTGAAGAAACCTGTATAATACCATGTCCTAAAAGGATTCTGAAGTCAGGACATCTCTGTCACAACCTTTCCTAGCCATTGAGACAAGAAGGTCCAGTTTTGCTACCTGTAACATCTAGGTTTGGATGTTGGGACTCTTGCTGCTGGAGATCACACGCAGCTGTAATTGCACATTTAGTATCATCCAGTCAAGGAGTAGCACCTTACCCTCATGCAAACATCTGTTTTTCTTGCCCCCACCTCCTCCATAGAAGCAGCCATTTCCCTCCTTTTCCTCACACATGAACTATCACTTCCTCTCCCATGTCTCATGGCCAACCTTCCTTCTCCCATAATATCATCCACCACACTGAGATATTTCTTGTACATCTAAGATAGCTTTAACCGATGGAAATTTTAAGAAGTCTCTTTCAATATACTGCATCTATTTAAAAAAAAAATGTTGAAAACATAAATCTCTTCAACTGAAGTGGATACTTGTCATCCTGATGCTTGGGTATCAAAGGCAGACAAACATCAGGCTATTAATTCATAGTATCACAGTATCACAGTATCACCAATGTTGGAAGAGACCTCAAAGATCATTGAGTCCAACCTGAAATTCCAAGTGATTTATACTAGTTTCTGGAGACTTACAAGAGGAAAAATTGAATAGTCTTTCCATGGAAGCTGCAACAAGATAGAAAACACAAAACTCAGTGCCCATGTATCCACAATGTTATAGGTCGCTCCTTAGGAAGCATCTGCCTGGGAGCACTCATGTTATACAATACAATACAATACAATACAATACAATACAATACAATACACCAGGTTGGAAGAGACCTTCAAGATCATCGCGTCCAACCTATCAACCAATCCAACCCACCTAAATACAATACAATACTATACTATACTATACTATACTATACTATACTATACTATACAATACAACCCACCTAAACAACTGAAAAACTAAACCGTGGCACCAAGCACCCCATCAAGTCTCCTCCTGAACACCTCCAATGAAGGTGACTCAACCACTTCCACAGGCAGCCTATTCCAGTGGGCAATCACTCTCTCGGTATAGAACTTCTTCCTAAGATCCAGTCTAAACCTCCCCTGGTGCAGCCTGAGACTGTGTCCTCTTGTTCTGGTACTGGCTGCCTGGGAGAAGAGACCAAGCTCTGCCTGGCTACAACCTCCCTTCAGGTAGTTGTAGAGAGCAATAAGGTCACCCCTGAGTCTCCTCCTCTCCAGGCTAAGCAATCCCAGCTCCCTCAGCCTCTCCTCATAGGGCTTGTCTTCCAAACCCCTCACCAACTTTGTTGCCCTTCTCTGGACACGCTCCAGCAAGACAACATCTTTCCTAAACTGAGGGTCCCAGAACTGGACACAGTACTCAAGGTGCGGCCTAATTGTCTGTGCACTATTAGCTTGTCTTCACAGTTCTTACCCTATGGATGTCATAGAGCTTTGGCAGCTCTTTGCTGAAAAAAATTTAAAAGACCTTCAGGAGTGTTTGGGGAAATAGCTCCACTTCCCTTTTCCTAAAAATCTGCGATTTTGTTATTCATCCCTCGTTGCCCTAAAGATGATTAAGTTGCCAAAATGTGTGAGCTTCACATGATACTTCTCTGAGTCTCATCAGCAGGAGCAATGTGGTCTAATTTCCTCCCCATCCTCAGCAACTGAACCACAAATTGGCAGGCTCACCAAATGAGGGAACATAAGTGTAATTGTACTTAATTGACAGGACATCACACAGCAAACTACAAGTTCAAGGGCAGAAACATTAATGATGGCAGAGTGTATATATACTGACAGTCTTTTTTGATAAGGAATAGGATGCAGAGATGTTTTAATTGCCATACTTACTGTTCTACATGCCGTGCAACATTTAACCTATTTGAAAGCTAGTGTGCAGGTTGCACAGCATTAGAACATTAATAAATTGCTGCTGCATGTGGTTCCAGCTGAAGAGAGAGAGTCAATTTTTAGCTCCGACAGCACTTTATGAATACTCATAATTTACTTAGCCAGGGAAACAATGCTTCCTTTATTAACTCTTCTTATGCTTCAACAGAGGTTACACTATGATTTTTTTTTTCAAGGTGAGTAACCTCAAACCCCAGTAATGCTTTTATGTTTTCTGTTAATTGGAGAGAAAACAGAGCAGGCAGCATTTTGCATAACCTTCAGGACACAGCAATGTCTGTCTAGACCATGTCTTTCTCACAGCTCAGAGATCACACGTTCTGTTGGTTCATCTCTAATAGGTGGCTGTCACTGACTGTACCTTTAATGTTCTTCTCCTAATGGAAAGCAATTAAGGACAATATTTTTCAAGAGGATCAGCCAAAGGGCTGGATTATAACTTAAAAGAGGACTGATTTTCAGCCAGTGCTTGCAAATTGCTTAAAACTGGCAGAGGAAAAAATAAATAATAATAATTTAAAAAATTATAAACTCTAGAAGTAATCAACATGATTTGAGAAATCGTGCCCACAAGAAATTACTACAGAGTTTGGTAGGCTTTGGTATAACAAAGGTCTGTAGAGCCACTGTTCAGTATAGGCACATTTCAAGAATACAGCTAAGCTTTATATTCATGTTCTGAACCTAAATCCTCAAGTGCCATGAGAAAAAAAAAAGCACACAATGTCCTCACAGAAATTCAGAATATTGTTAATATTCAGGGGTACAAGAGTTATGTCCAGAGAGTTATGTGTTTATTCACCATGCCATTTCCTGAAAGGATAAAATCTTTGTTCCCACTCCTTATATGGCTTTTCCCACTTGCATGCACACCCAACCACCTAATCTGAGGAGTTCTTTAGTACAGGAATGTTTGAGTCACAGCTACAAATTTTACTCTCTTACTTTTATGCTAGCTCTTATCAAACTGCTGTTATAAAAATTAGCAGGGACTAATTAGCAGGAGATTCAGATAAGCCTTTATGTGTTTGATTGTATAGCAAAGAAATTAAGTGACTGATGTTTTATCTTAAAGTTAAAAACCCAAAATAGCTAACTGGTGTAACACAAGCACAGACCTATCCTCAAAGGATTGACACATTCAGAACATCATTGTAATTAATGTTTAAAAGGGTGGGAGTTAATGCAAAGAATGTACATAACAGTGAAACAGTTCTTCAGGAGCCTGATAGATACATCAGGAATACAAGACAAAAGATGCATACAAATGAAGAAATAATACTACAGAAGCTTTAAAGGTTTTTTCGTTGTTTCCTTGCTTAGTGTGGTGGGTTGAAGTTTCCTATTCACATTAACTAAGCACAACTAACACAGTTGGAAGCAAATGGAAGCTGTATTTACAAGCAAAACCTACACTCTACAATGGAATGCAATGAATATGTACAAAATATACAATATTTACAGTATTATACAGATATTTAGAATTAGAAAATAACACGGAAACCTCCCTGACATCTCTCTGGTTCCCCAGAGAACAGGGAAGCTGCTCCACTGCACCACCACCCCCTAACCTCCTCAACTTTCTTTTTAGTAAAAGGAAGGAATGTTAGAAGCAGTATTAGTGTTCTTATATTTTCTTAAGGACAGCCAGAAGTGATTATCATCTCCCCAGAAGAACAGCTAAACCAGAGAAAAAGAAGAAAAAAAAGGAATGGGATTGGAAGTGAAATGTGAAAGAGGTTATGAAACAACAGCCTAATGAAATTGTTTAGAATAATATTTTTTTTCCTTTTTACACCCAATAATGAATTTTTTTTCCTACTTTTCTGCTTGAAATCTGCAGCTAAGTTTTAAAGGCATAGCCTAAAACTGCCACAATCCACCCCCTCTAAACAATTTCATTGGCTATTAATACTATCCATCTAATCTAAAACAATATCTACAATGAGTAAGTAAAGTTCATAGTCTGTTCTGGCTGTCCTCAAGTGTAGATGATTCAGAAGTCCAAAAACTAGGAAACAAGAAAAACAGGAAACAGTTTGTCTTCTTTGCAGACAAGGCAAAGAAAAGGAACAGGGACCCTCAGTTGACTCAGGGTTCTCAGGGTTCATGCACGGTAGATTCCTCATGGATTCTTCCTTTGGGCAAGATGTTGCATCTGTATAACATTCTGAATTTAAATTGTCTCAGCTAAAGATAGATTTCTTTGTGGAATACACTGAATTTCACCATTCTCTTGCATTACCCAGTAAGCGTGACCAGGACCTTCAGCAGAAACCACACCTCAGACAGGTTTGGCCTCTCTTGGAGGAGAAAATACCCAAACAGTTTTGCCTAACAAATTTTCAATTCGATCAGCAATGTCCTGCCATAGATCAACTGCCCAAATAGGCTTTCCTTTTCTGTGCCAATAATTTTTTTTTCCAGTCCTTTAGTCAACCCCACAGAGCATTGGCTACCATCCATGAGTTGGTGTAGAGATAAAGCTTTGGCCATCTCCTTCTCCAACTTTTGCCTCTGCAACTCAGACTCCACACTGCAGACTTCCACCTTCATTTGTTTCCAACAAGATGACAGGAAACATCTGTGAAAAAAAGCATATTTCTTTTCATCATCAGAAAGGTCATTGTAAGGAGGAGCTTCCCCAGTTCAATTTACTCTCTCCTCTGGAGGTTCAGTATAGCTAGTGCCTTCTAGGCCAGGTCTTTCAAAATTTCCCATTCAAGCTCTTTGTGTTATCAGAACCATGCACATGGACCATGTGGTGTCTGTGGCATGATGTAGTGTAGGACCTTTAGCTTTGAACAACCAATTCAAAACTGGCAATCTAGGAGCTAGAAGAAGTTGTGATTCTGTTCCAATTACTTCAGAAGCTGCTTTTATTCCTTCATAGGCAGCTAGAATCTCTTTCTCTGTTGGAGTATCATTTGCCTCTGAACCTCTGTAACCTCGACTCCATAAACCAAGAGGATGTCCACGTGTCTCACTTGGAGCTCTTTGCCACAAGCACCAGGTTGGACCATTGTCACTTGCAGCCATGTACAAAATATTCTTAATGTCTGAACCATCTCGGACAGGTCTCAGACCCATTGCTGGGACTACTTCTTGTTTTATCTGGCCAAAGACTGCTTGTTGTTCAGGTCCTCACCAGAAATTGTTTCTCTTTCAAGTCACAACAGTATGCTTCTTCCACTGTTTACCATTTAAGCTTATATCAACTTGTATCTCAGTCTGCTCTTGAGATCCACTAGTGACTCCCAGAATAGTTATAGGCTCTGATCCCTGACAATTTGATGGTATTGTGGTGCACTGAGCCGTGTGTCAACAAAGACCCTGTACTTCTGAAATTCTGTAAGTGCCAGGCCACTGGATATACACATGCCAATAGATTCTGTTATCTCCATTATCCGTCTCCTCCCCCTGGCAGGAGGCGGGGCACCCCTAATTATGGGTAATACATCTGCATGTGCAGTTAGCACCACGCCTAGTGTCAGAGTTGGGATCACTGCTGGAGCTATTAGAGTTCTGGCAAATTGAGGAAGTAGCAGTCACCCTTCTGGTATCGCTACCTTAGGTCCTGACACTCTGCAGTTTCCTTAGTCTCCTGAAAAGATCAGGAGTTGATTGACCGTCCCATCTCCATCTGTTCATGTTCTCACCAAACTGATGTGGTGAAGGCACATTCTGCCCAGATACTAGATCTTGTCCCAGCATGTAGACAAGTTTCCCCTCCCTCAGGAGGAAGACTAAAGCCAAGGCATTAGCCAGGCTAGCACACACTCAGCGCATGCAGTGATTGTGCAAACACCAAGTATGGGCATAATTCCAGCTTCACGCTTTCTATAGGCTGAAGCCAGTTGTCTACGAGAGTGCCCATTGGTCAAACCCAGCCTCAAGGAATCTATAAGTATTACCCCTGCTGGTAAACAAGTTGCCCCCTCTTTCACTTTGTCTCTGTATGTGCTCGAGAGAGCTGCTCTTGAGCCACAGCTTCTGCCATTGAGCTTGTTGTTGTTAGCTTCTATTATACATGCACGCATACTGAAAGCCTCTGCATTGTGAGAAGCACTCTGACCGTGAGGATCACCCCAGAGGGAGGACCTTCGCTGAGCCTGAGAAGCCAGCGTAATCACAGCCAGTCGTACCGACCGGGAGAGCCCACCGTGCTACCAGAGGACTGGACCAGCCCCTGAGGGTAAGATCTTCCCAGCTGTTGGGGAGAAGGGAGATTGCAATATTGCTGTATATAGGCAGAAGGCACCCACGTTCCACCGAGTCGCAATCTAGTGGCCAGGCGGCGGAACTGCACCCTTCATTATATAAAATATAGAAATAATCTGTAGATAGTTTAATTAAGTTCTAATCATAATACTAAGCCACTTGTGGAATGTATTTAATGAACGTGCACTAGAACATGTATATAAGTTGTTGATTCATCTGTTATTAATAATTAATTAATAAAAAATAATAGTTTCATAATTCATATTTCAAAATAATAAATTTAATAACCTCTTCACAACAACTGATCACACAGAGTTATCCAAATACTCCCACGTGATTGCCTCTGTTGTCTGCTTTGTTTTAACCTGTTTTGGAATGGCCTCCTTGGAGGACATCTGTTTCTAATGGCTGAAACTTGTATCCATCTGGAGGAAGAAGAATTGTAATTATCTCCTTGTGCCATTTTGGCTATGGAGTTGTTAAATTCTTCCTTCATCTCTTTCATGCAATTCTCAATTTTTCCAGACAGAATTCCAATGGCTGAAACCAAAGAAATGTGTGAGACTATCCTCCAGTTGTCTCATTTGATCAGTGAAATGGTCAACTGTAAGAGGCGCTCCACCATAATTTCTTGCCACAATTCTGCTTGCCAGAATAGTAGCATAATTAAGAGGAGCAAGTTTGATGAGCTTTCTAGCAAGACCTATTCCCACAGGAATTTAATCAGGATTCAGAGTACCATGGTTCCCATTCATCACCTCTCTCACAGCAAATTCTCTCAGACACTTAATTCCCTCATCCATGGTGTTCCAAGGCTTAGGATTCCATGGAAGGCCATCTCTGGATGGGTACCTCATAAGAGCTGCCAGTAAAAGGCATATCCACAGAGAAACCTTACCAAGACACCTGCCTAGATGTCTATCTAATCCACTATCTTTTGAGAGGGTTCCAAGCTGAGATGCTGACTTGTCTCCCACTATTAAAGCTCGTGCACCTATATTGAAACACCTGCCAAGCCAGGCTAACATTGGCTCATTCTCTCCTCTGATGTAATCCTTTCTCACATGCCTAATTTGCTGTTTAGATGTCATCTTGATCATGTTCATCATCTGTTTCATCTTCTTGAAGTGGCTATCCCCACAATACTGCTGCCAATTTCCTAAGGACATCTTTAAGTTCAGAAGCACCTCCATTAGCTCCTGGCCTATGAGAACCTGTATCCTGTCCTGCATCTCCACTATCCAGTGATGGTCTCAATAATTCAGCTATATCTTTAAGGCAAACTTCCTCTCCAGCCTCAGAAGGATCTTTTTTAACAGAAGTTTCCTCACCAGCAGAGGATCTCCCTTTTTACACCAAATAGTGAATTATTTATATTTTTTATTATTTTTCTGCTCAAAATCTGCAGCTAAATTTTTAAAGCCTAAAACTGCCACATTTAGCTTGGATATGCTATATTATTTAAAATCGACATTTGTTTAACTCTTTCATCAGGGGGCTAAAAAGCAGGACACCCACAGAAAAGACTTGGCATCATGTATAAATTTACTATGAAATTTATATTTGCAGCTTGTTCTGTACTCAGTTGTATTGACTTGTCTTATTGCTTTCAATTCATGATTCAAAGACCAGTACATGCTATGGAATATGCATTTTCTTGGCAGCGGCAATACTTGTAGCTGCCTTTCAGGATTGGTGCAAGGCTACAATTCAAATCTCCTTGTTTTTCCACTCACTGTTGTGCATCTCTGAGTTTACAGAGCAGGTCTTTGGCCTCTTGAAAAACACATTAGTTTTGCTATTGATTTCCCGATCTCATCTCAGTTATACAGCAAAGGAAGAAGGCTCAGTGTTATAGAAACATCCATCTCCATAATTCACTTTATGGAGAGCATTGTCACATTTTATCTTTGTAGACAGTTTCATGAAGGCAGATGACAAAGGTCGAAGGCATTTTTAAGGAGACACAGCTGGCACTACAGTGGGCAACTCAAAACAGCAAAAGTCAGTCAACCAGAAAAATCAAGATATCAAATGGAGAAAGATGAAGAGGACCAATGGGGAATACCAGAGGTCTGGAACAGCCTAGGGGGAAAGACATTAAGTATTAGGGTGGTGATGAGAAGTCAGAAAGCAAGAGTTTTAGACTACCAGTGAGATCCAGGCCAGACTTGTAAAAGCTTTGTAAAGGTAAAGTTCATGAAACACAGGAAAGACTTGTCTGGGGAGACTGTGAAACCCTTGCCACCAAAGGTCTCAAAAACACTGTAGATAAACATCTGTCAAGAGAAGATGCATTACTGACATTACCAGCAAGGTCTTATGGGCTTTTTTCCCGGCTGTTTTATAAGATTTTTAAATATTACTTTAATCCTTGATGCAAACTCACACATACCAACAAAACAGGCAGAAAAAAATAGCAAGTTAGATGTACAAGAAGAAAAAGCATGGCTTAAGAGCAGAAAAAAAACTAATTTCTTAGTAATTACTAGGTAGGCAGAAGTAGTAAAATGTAAGCATGAATATTAATAAATTAGATTATCTTTGGAAATGAATGACTCTATCAAGTAATTATCTGTTCTGATGAAAACAGATAATGAAAATACCTTTTTCAAAAAGAAACCCAAAATATAATTAAAAAGAATAAGTCGGAGAACACTGAAAGGAAAAAAAATAAATGAGAGAGATATTAACCCAAAGAGCTATACATACTAATAAATCAAATGCACCTGATGCTGAAATCCTCTGGCACAGGATAGTCCATGCCCATATTCTTTCACTACAGAACTGGGCACCTATGTGTGGATTTTCTTTTGGAAACAGTTTTTGGCAAGCAGATCCTAACCACAAATAAGTGCAGGCCAGAAATACACTGAGGGTTGTCTTAGTGTTTAATAATGCGGACACTCAAGTTCCATTCTCTAGGAATGTTTTCTGTCAAAGTTTAATTTACTGGTATTAACATAACGAATTAGAACAGTGCCACAGCAGAGTAATTCTCAAGATGCTCTGCATTAACAGCACTACACAAAAATAAAGGCTCTTCGGGGTCATAGTGGTAAGGTTACAGTCCCTGAAGAGTGTGCAGCACAACAGAAAATGCAGTTTAGATGCTGCCTTTGCAACATGAGATTAAAAAGGATTATGTGACTTCTGTCTCCTGAACTACAAAAGGGAGGAAAGGGGTTATATGCAGTTTTCGAATCAATGCAAGACTTCAAGTGTTAAGGAAAACCTCCCACCCACCACCAAAAAACCCCAAACAAACAAAAAAACAAACTAACAAACAAACAAAAAAAAAGCAAAGCAAAGCAAAACAAAAAACCGCACACCCAACACCAAAACACATGCAGACTGATGTTATTGGTGTTCCAAATCTGCTCCCAGTGTTTTCTGTTGGCTAGCCCTAGCCTAACAAAATAAGACTATGGAAAGACTATGTGACTGAACTTCATTTTTTATGGATTTGCATTATTATGGGTTTGGTCTATTTTACTGCAGTGTGGTCAATATTGCCAAGCATCTGCCATGCGTCTAGAAACCTGACACATTGTTCTGAGTCTAATCCCACATCCCAAGGATTGTCTTTCACAATGACCTCCTTTAATTTTGTTCATAGATGAGTGAATCGGATTGAAAGGTGAGGTTTTGGTCTCTGCTCCTGAATGACAAGCATCTTGAACACGCAGTGTCTATAATAAGTGTTTCCTTTATTGAAAATCAAGGTTGAGAAGCCAGTAGACATAAAGGCAAAGGAACAAGCCCTTTTAGTTCCCAGCTCCCCAGTCCTGCCCTTCATTATATAAAATCTTGGGCTTTCCTCTTCAGCAGAATTAGTCTTACTGTCTTTCTGAATCGGTGGAAAGTATCCTGCTGTACATTCAAGCAGTCAGGAGTTCAAATCGTAGTAACACTGTCATGCAGTTTGTGAATATTTTCTTTCCATACCTTGCAGAAACACTAAACTCAGAAAGAAAATTACAAGGGAAAAAAATCATAGTAAGTGAAGCCATGCTGCAATATCTAATGAGAATACAGCCTTTATCCTGATAAAAGTTCTTTGTGTTGCTCTTTTATTAAGAGGGACCATGCCAATGTCTCTGTACACACAGCAGATCAGAAGGGGCTTGTATGATGCAAAGCCTTAGAGTATGTTCTGAATGTACCTGGCATTGCTCTGAATTGCACTACTTACTGTTCCTCTTCATCTTAATCAAAGAGAATAGCTCTGAACAAAGATTAATGAAAATCATTATTGAGGTGATTATTTGCAGAGGTTATTTTTTGCTGTTAGTGTTTGAGGCATTCATAATGGTATGTTTATGGGTGACAGCTATTTTCATTAAAGCTCACATGCACACTTTTTCTTTTTTTAACATTAGGAACTAACCTCAAATTAAAGGGACAAATGCTGGCATCCTGGGTAAAGTTGTTGTTCCATTCCTTCTACTCAAAGGAAAAAGGTAAAGTCAACTAAAATTATTTTCTTATTCAAGACAGAAATGAGTCACAGGTCACTACAGATCCCTGTGCAATGTTCATTTAGTGATATTTATTGAAATCAAAAGTATTCACATCCCACTTCATGATGAAGGGCCTGGGACATTCTTAAATCAAGCTTTCCTTCAATCCCAAACCTGTGAAGGTTATGCATCAGAGTACCATTTACATCCTGAGAAAGCATTACCATTTCTGGCCCATTTAATTGCCTTCTTACTAGTCATCTGGTTAAAAAAAATTTAAAAATCTGACATATTTTCTTTTTTTGTGATTAGCAATTTCTATTCCCAAATAATACAATAAACACATAACCACTATTTGCCTCTAATTCACTGTCCATCACCATCACTGATGGAGTTATAGAGATGCTTCTTGCATGTTTTTAGGTATTATCCTGTACATCTGTGCTAGTCCCCCTTCTTCCATTTCACAAAGGCCGAGAGTGTGAATCATTTGTTTACTTCAGATACCTATTTTCACATGTATCATGCCCAAAAGTTCCTCTTTCATTCCTCTGAGCCACTGCAGAGAATTAAAATTGGGAAAGACAAATCATGTCCTGTGTCTACTAGCATTGTCTGTAACACAAGGCAAATAGCCAGAGCCTTTCTGGATGACCATTACAGAGGAGGTGAAAGACTGGAAGACCTTAATGCAGGAGGTACATCACAAAACCTCTCAAGACATAACATATACCATTTCTAAGAAGAATACATATGTGAGCTAATTTAACTCCCTGACCTTTCTTTCAGAATTTCACACAGCTTGAGAGAAACCTTGATGCTGCAGGCCCATGTGCCCTCCAGAACATGGCTCCACTATCTGCTTACCTCCTGTCCATCATATAGCAGTGGATCAATTGCAATAACTGATGGAAACGTTTTGGAAATCACAAGTATTCAGTGGAATTCAATGCAAATTAAATGTGTCATTAGATATATGTAGGGACACTCTAAGTGCTAACAAAATGTCTCTAGTTCTGATCTGTGAACTGTTAGTCATATAATTCTACAATGTTACTGCAAATTTCTTAAAGACAGATGATTGATATGTTATAAATTGCAATACTTATAAAAGATGGGGTGAATGAACAAGATTTGGGTTTATCTCTCCAGTGAAGCCGTGAATTATCTAAGGGAAAATGACAAGCAATTCATCAAAACATAAACCATGCAGTCAAGCAAGTGTATATATTCCTTTAAAGCTTAAGCCAAAGCCCATCAGAATTCACCAGCAGCTTTCTATTGATTTCACGAGGCTCTTGATGCAGACTTAAAGAAAAATTCGTGGATAAATTGGAAGGCTGGTTATAAAGTGATATAAAGTTGTAAATTGGAATAATATACCTTCATCCTTTATGAATAAAATGTGTGCAACCTAGGTGTGTTCCTATGTTGTGTTTCATCTCAGTGCTTTAGTCTTTCCTACCCTGAGTAGGAAAATAAAGATTTCTGTTTTAAAATAGTGAAATATTGTCCACAATGATGACTGCATAAATTTTGAAGTACTGGATCCAGATTACTCCTTGTAGTACATTTTCTGCATCATTCTTGGATTTCTTTTTTGTATAACTTTGCCATTTCATGCAAAAAAACCCAAAACAACAAAAAACCCAAACATTTTCCCCCCCCAAATACGTGGCTTTATTGTGGAAAAAGGACCTGCACATTCAAGAGCTGTGGCATTTCCCATCACAGAAATAAGAAAAAAATCTGTTATGTTTCTGTATCAGCCCTGTCATCTGCACAATTCATTGCATGTTCTTTTATGTCACTTTAGCATTCCCCCATACTCATTTGCAAAAACTCTGATGGTCCCCTCTGCTTCCTCAGAAAGAAGCAATCATTTGGAGATGCAGAAGTGTCCAAGAATTTTTTCCTACCTCAGTAGCCAAGGTAGTGGAAAAGAAATCTCCAGCTCATCAAAAAAAAAATTAAAAAAAAAAATCAGAAGTGTCATCTGTTTATCAGCCATGTTAAGTCTTTCAAGAAAATGAGTGCTGTGTTTTTTATTAGCAAAACCAGATTCCTGCACTCTGGAGCTTAGACATAACCTGACTTTAAATCCTGATGGATGCGTTGTGTTCTGCATTACCTATTCATGTGGAACTTGCAGAGTTTCAGACCACATCTGCTGATTGATTAATAAATAAATAAATAAATAAATAACATTTCACTGCAGTAAGTAATTCAGAGCTCTGTGAAGTGCATTTTACTGACAGCCTGGTGAATTGAAATCCTTCCGTCATGCACAGAGCAAGCACAGCAGAGACAGCTGTAGCATCAACTCTCCTGCCCTGCCTAAGGGATCCCAGTGCTGTTTCCTTGCTCAGTCCTCCCTCCTTCTGCCAATTCCACCTCCTGCATTAATGGTTGTCACTAACAGCTGCTCTGAGATGGGGCTGCTTCTCCGGTACAGAGGATATTACTTGAATGGTCTCATTATTTTTGTGCTGTGTCCTGCACTTGTGTCACAACAACTCCATGCACTGTGGGCCTAGAGAAGAATGGCGGGAAAGCCCTTCGGAAAAGGACCTGGTGAGGTCGGAGGGAATTTTTCCCGCGGCTCGGACATGAGACCAACTCAATATGAGTGATAAAACGAGTGCAACTTTATTTTGGTTTGCATCAGACTTTTATAACCAACATGGGCCTGCCCAGCACAATCTTATTGGGTTCTAACCTAAAGGGTCCTGATTACATACTCCTCCCACCTGTGGTCTTTCACAGTGGCCCCCACCTGTTGTCTTTCAGTGCAGTTTGTTTACCAAATTCTCAAGGACAGATCGTCCTTGAAGGCTTACTGGCTGACATCCAGCTCAGCCTATAGTTATGCTAACAGCCCAAACTTACCAACTTATTTACTTGATCACCGTCAAAGCCTGGGTTGTGCACTGCTTCTAGGGGCCCATGCCCTCTCTCTTTAAGCCGTTCTTCAACACCCTGGGGATGTAGGTCAACAGCAGACTGAATATGAGTCAGGTGGTTACCTAGCAGTCTTGGGTTAAAGGTTGGACTTTGATCTTGAAGATCTCTTCCAACTGAAAGGGTTCTATGCTTCTATACCCATCTGACTCGTAAGGGCAGAGAGCAAAACTAACAATGATTTCAAATTAATATGAGAGAACACAACCTTTTACCAGGGTCCAGAGCAATCCAGTTTTCAAAATTTTACTGGAAAAGTCTTTTAATTTAGGCTTTACCAGACTGCATGAACAAAACCATCTCAAATAAGCAACAACAAACATCACAATTGTTCTGAGATATGCCAGAAAACTGACTGAAAACATTGCATGTGTATGCATGTGTATAAAGAAACTGAGTACTTAAAGGAAGAATTTGCTGTACAGACATTTCTCTTGTTATTCAGCCTAAAGAAACTTGTCAAAATCTATTCAGAAAGGGGGTGTGTCTAGTAAGAATCCTAAAGTTGGTATTATACAGTAAGAACGCATAAATTTGTCCATCCAAAATGCACAGAGCCTTACAAAGAGCAGAGTCTTGCACTGGCAGCAGCAAGAAAGCTAAAGCACTACACAGACAGCATTAGTGTGCTAATGTTGCCAAGTTTAGGTCACCGGAGAAGTTAAATCAGCTAATTGCCCAACCCCAGCTTTCGGACAAGCTCATTCAGCAGCAGTACAACAGCCTACAAATCCTCAGGCCCTAAATCCCACCTTTTAAGTGGATATAAGCAATTTAAGTACACAGGAACTATTTAAACTTCCCTATAGAGACTTACTGCTTATAGAAATAATTTCTAAGTTTCTGACATTTAAATAAATGTCATAGATGGTGGGAAAGATGAAGGGATATATAGAACTTTCTTTACAGGCTGCTTCTTGCATTAATGGGGACAAAAGTCCCATCTTCTAAATACTGCTGTTAGCTTAGAAGGTCTGATGAGGGGTGTTTTAACCTGGCTTAAGATGGCAAAAGGGTGCTTCTTACTTCACCCCCCGGAAGCCAACATCTGAGTATTGTAATTGTTTGACATTCCAGGAGAATCCAGAATTGCCATTGAAAATAACAGAGGTATGGCTTTCCAGGCCAGGATAAAGACACACCAGTGATACAGTGGCTCTTCCAGTCTTACCTTCCACAAAGTCAAAATTGGCAGTCTGAGGCACCCTGGCCACAGCAAGACAGTGAAACAGAAGACTCTCAGTAGCTCATAGGCATCTTCAAAGACATTTTCAGTGTTGTGGCTTGGTATGAGCCACCTTACAAGACTAACTTCACTCTGTTGGGATCTGTTCCTCACTCACAGTCTCTGACGGTCCTCAGTAAATAAGAGGAGCAAAGGTGAGGACTGGAAAAAGCAGATGTCTAAGAGGTCTTAGTCTTCTTTTAATCTTTGTTGAAATGGTTGAGAAGTCAGTTGATCTTGCTGAGGGTTGTCAGAAACTTGGTATTTTTGTCTAGGATTGTATATTATATGCCAAAATAGATATCTTTGAACACCTTATTTTTTATTTGCTCATTGTTATTCTGAAATGCAGGTGGATATATAGGTGTCATTTAAGTTTATTCTAAATTCTCAATCTGAATACAGATTTGGAGGATACAAAGAGAGAGCTTGATAAGCATCATTAGAAGCATATGGATAAACTCTTTTGGAGCAAGTTTGAGAGAAGGTTTTTTCTTCTTAAGGTAGAATTTTAGAAAAAAAATTTAGGAATATTTGAGCTGTGAAGGCTTTGGCAATTTTGCAGATTAAAGTAATTGAGAAAAATATTTCACACAAACATCAGGTCTTCACTGCTTTCATTCTTTGCTAGCACTGATGGACATTTTAAATGATGGTATGGAAAGGTTCATAATATCACAAATCAAATCCATAGTCTTATCATAGAATCATAGAATCAACAAAGTTGGAAAATATCTCAGAGGTCATCAAGTCTAACCTATTGCCAAATATCTAACACCTCGTGACAACTAAACCGTAGCTTCAATAATACAATACAATAATACAATACAATACAACAGGTTGGAAGAGACCTTCAAGATCATCACGTCCAACCCATCAACCAATCCAACCCACCTAAATACAATACAGTACCATACAGTACAATACAGTACAAAACAGTACAATACAGTACAATACAGTACAATACAACCCACCTAAACAACTAAAAAACTAAACCCTGGCACCAAGCACCCCATCAAGCCTCTTCTTGAACACCTCCAATGAAGGTGACTCCACCACTTCCACAGGCAGCTGATTCCAGTGGGCAATCACTCTCTCGGTATAGAACTTCTTCCTAAGATCCAGTCTAAACCTGCCCTGGTGCAGCCTGAGACTGTGTCCTCTTGTTCTGGTACTGGCTGCCTGGGAGAAGAGACCAAGCTCTGCCTGGCTACAACCTCCCTTCAGGTAGTTGTAGAGAGCAATAAGGTCACCCCTCAGTCTCCTCTTCTCCAGGCTAAGCAACCCCAGCTCCCTCAGCCTCTCCTCATAGGGCTTGTGTTCCAAACCCCTCACCAACTTTGTTGCCCTTCTCTGGACACGCTCCAGTAAGACAACATCTTTCCTAAACTGAGGGGCCCAGAACTGGACACAGTACTCAAGGTGCGGCCTAACCAGTGCTGTGTACAGGGGCAGAATGACCTCCCTGCTCCTGCTGGCCACACTGTTTCTGATGCAGGCTAGGATGCCATTGGCCTTCTTGGCTGCCTGGGCACACTGCAGGCTCATGTTCAGCCTACAATCAACCAGCACCCCCAGGTCCCTCTCTGCCTGGCCGCTCTCCAACCACTCTGACCCCAGCCTGTAGCACTGCATGGGGTTGTTGTGGCCAATGTGCAGAACCCGGCACTTGGATGTGTTAAATCTCATGCCGTTGAATTCTGCCCATCTGTCCAGCCTGTCGAGGTCCCTCTGCAAAGCCTCTCTGCCCTCCAGCAGATCAACTACTGCCCCCAGCTTGGTGTCGTCCGCAAATTTACTGATGATGGACTCAATGCCCTCATCCAGATCATCAATAAAGATGTTGAAGAGCATGGGGCCCAGCACCGATCCCTGGGGCACACCACTAGTGACTGGCCGCCAGCCGGATGTGGCACCATTCACCACCACTCTCTGGGCTCCGCCCTCCAGCCAGTTCCTAACCCAACGCAGTGTGCTCCCATCCAAGCCATGGGCTGCCAGCTTGGCCAGGAGTTTGCTGTGGGGGACGGTGTCAAAGGCCTTGCTGAGGTCCAGGTAGACCACATCCACAGGCCTCCCCACATCAACCAGGCGGGTCACCTGATCATAGAAGGAGATCAGGTTGGTCAAGCAGGACCTGCCCTTCCTAAAGCCATGCTGGCTAGGCCTGATCCCTTGGCCATCCTGTAAGTGCTGCATGATCGCACTCAAGATGACCTGTTCCATAATCTTGCCTGGCACTGAGGTCAGGCTGACAGGCCTATAATTCCCTGGCTCATCCAACCGGCCCTTCTTGTGGATGGGCACCACGTTGGCCAGCTTCCAGTCTTCTGGGACCTCTCCAGTGAGCCAGGACTGCTGAAAAATGATGGAGAGCGGCTTGGCCAGCTCATCTGCCAGCTCTCTCAGCACCCTAGGATGGATCCCATCTGGTCCCATGGCCTTGTGGGTGTCCAAGCGGCTCAGAAGATCTCTAACTACCTCCTGGAGCAGCGGGAAACCATGCAGCTCCCTGGTTCCTTCTGCCAGCTCTGCAGGCCAGCTGTCTGGAAGATGTTCTGCCATGCTAGGATAGATTGAAGCAAAGAAGGTGTTAAGTACCTCTGCCTTTTCCTCATCCTTTGTTACAACCTTCCCCTCCGTGTCAACCAAGGAGTGGAGGTTGTCCTTGCCCTTCCTCTTCTATTGATGTATTTATAGAAGGACTTTTTGTTGTCCTTCACATCAGAGGCCAGTCTAAGTTCTAAATGGGCTTTTGCCTCCCTAATTTTCTTTCTGCATGTCCTAGCAACATCCCTAAACATTCCGTAGGTTGCCTCCCCTTTCTTCCAGAGATGGTACACCCTCTTTTTTTCCCTTAGTTCTAATAAGAGTTCATTGACCAACCAGGCTGGCCGTCTGCCCCGGCGGCTCATCTTCCAGGACACTGGCACAGCCTGTTCCTGAACCTTCAAGAGTTCTTCTTTGAAGCAGCTCCAGCTCTCCTGGACCCCTTTATTTTTAGGGCTGTATCCCAGGGAACCTTCTGAGTTAGTTCCTTGAGTAGCCTGAAGTCTGCCCTCCTGCAGTCCAGAGTGGAGGTCTTCTTGCTGCCCCTCTTGGCTTGGCTGAATACCGAAAACTTAATTATCTCGTGGTCACTGGTGCCTAAACACCCTCCGACCACCACATCACCCACCAGCCCTTCCCTGTTGGTGAAGAGGAGGTCAAGCATGGCCTTACCCCTGGTAGGTTCATGCAGCACCTGGGATAAGAAGCTGTCCTCCATACACTCCAGAAACCTCCTAGACTGCCTTCTTTCTGCTGTGTTGAGATCCCAGCAGATATCAGGCAGGTTGAAGTCGCCCATGAAAATGAGGTCAGGTGACCTTGAGACAGCCTTAAGCTGCCTATAGAATGCCTCATCTACATCTTCCTCCTGGTTGGGTGGTCTATAACAGACTCCAACCAGGATGTCTGCCCTCCCGAACTTCCCTCTAATTCTTACCCACAAGCACTCAACCCGGTCATCCCTGATCTCCATCTCAACGGCATCTAGTGCCTCCCTGATGTACAGGGCCACCCCTCCACCCCTTCTTCCTTGCCTGTCCCTCCTGAACAGCCTGTAGCTGTCAATTGCAGTGCTCCAGTCATGTGAGTCGTCCCACCATGTCTCTGTGATGGCAACTACATCATAACTTTCCTGCTGCAACAGTGCCACATTCAATCCCCTATTGAACACCTCCAGGGATAGTGACCCTACCACCACCCTGGGCAGCCCATTCCAATGGCCAATTACTCTTTCTGTGAAGAACTTGCTCCTCACCTCCAGCCTAAACTTCCCCTGGTGCAGCTTGAGACTGTGTCCTCTTGTTCTGGTGCTGGTTGCCTGGGAGAAGAGACCAAACCCCCTTCTGGCTACGACATCCTTTCAGGTAGTTGTAGAGAGCAATAAGGTCTCCCCTGAGCCTCCTCTTCTCCAGGCTAAACAACCCCAGCTCCCTCAGCTTCTCTTCATAGGGCTTGTGCTCAAGGCCTCTTACCAGCCTTGGTGCCCTTCTCTGGATATTTTTAAGTATCTCAACGTCCTTATTAAATTGAGGAGCCCAGAACTGGACACAGTACTCAAGGTGTGGCCTAACCAGTGCAGAGTACAGGGGTAGAATGACCTCCCTGCTCCTGCTGGCCACACTATTACTGATGCAGGCCAGGATGCCATTGGCCTTCTTGGCCACCTGGGCACACTGCTGGCTCATGTTCTGCCAGATGTGTGTCAGTCCAGAGAGGGTAAGAGACTCCGTTCTTTTGAATATTCCCATGTTATGAAATCAAAGGCACAAACAAGGCCAAAATATCAGCAGTGAGGCTATTTATTAACATTAAAATGTGGACAGAACAGAAGAAGGGAGAGAGAGAGAGAGGGAAAAAATAGAGAGAGGGAGGGAGAAGAGGGAGAGAGAAATGGAAAGGAATGATATTACGACACCCCCCCATATCCCCAAGACAGTTTTGGGTCTGTGGAGGAAGGGTGCTGCCACTTTGGCGTGGAGGAGACGTCATCCTTGTTGACTCAGCACACAACCCACTGGCTGTCCTGACCAGAAGATTATATCATTGAAAGACCACCAGAAGAACAAGCTAATTTAAATAAACCCACCTTTATATGCATATGTATTAAGAGTAGAATATTTAAAGGGTGGTTAGATTGTGATTAGGGTGCATTATTGCACCCAGCACTGTTTTGCATGTCTCTTATTGCCTTAAAATTGCTCTTTTCAAATTAAAACTGTATTCAATTGACTTTAATTGGCTCTGTCATTAATAGCATAATACAATCTACATTCTACACAAAATAAACATCAGACTTAACTTAGACATACTGGATTGTCACCATGCTTGTAGAAAGACACCATCCTTTGTTTTCTTGAATGCCAATTTCCATGTACTAACAAATTACCATTGAATTATAGCAGTGCCTCTTGTTATTATGAAGCTGTTGCCTGACCAGAAAAGATCAGGATCCAATCATGTTAGATATTGGCCAAAGATAGGGCAGTGCATAGTTGCTATCCTAAATGATCTCAACGGTGAGAGGACAAACAGTAAGATAGGGAGAGTAATGTGAAGGCAGCAAATAACATATCAGTTGCAGGAAGAATTTTGTTTGCTTTCAGCTATGTCTGGGAGACACAAATGAAAAAGAAACAGACTAAATTGAAGGACTAGAGAGACTAGTGGATAAAATCACAGAACCATAAAATGCAGTGGGTTGGGAGGAACCTTTAAAGGTCATCTAGTCCAACTCCTTTGCAGTAAGCAGCGACATCCCTAACTAGATCAGGTTGCTCAGAGCCCCATCAAGCTTGACCTTGAATGTCTCCAGGAGTGGGGCCTCCACCACCTCCCTGGGCAACCAGTTCCAGTGCTCCATCAACCTCAGTGAAGAACTTCTTCCTAATGTCCAATCTAAATCGACCCTTCTCTAGTTTAAAACCCCTTGTCCTATTACTACATGCCTTTGTAAAAAGTCCCTCCCCAGCATTCTCATAAGACCATTTAAAGTACTGGAGGGCCATTATAAAGTCTCCCTGGAGCCCTCTCTTCCCTGTGCTGAACAACCCAAACTCTCTCAGTCCATATTTGCAAGAGAGGTGCTCCAGTCCTCTGATCATTTTTGTGGCCCTCTGGACCTCCTCCATCAGGTCCATGTCCTTCTTGAGAGCCCCAGAGCTGGACATAGTACACCAGATGAGGTCTCACCAGAGCAGTGTCAGAATCACCTCAATCTTCTGGCACTGCTTCTTTTGATGCAGCCCAGGAAGCAATTGACTTTCTGACTGCAAGTGCGCATTGTTGTCTCATGTCCAGGTTTTCATCTACCATTACCCCTAAGTCCTTCTCTTGCAGGGCTGCTCTCTATCACATCATCTCCCAAACTTTATTGATAATGAGGATTGTCCCAACCCAGATGCAGGACAAACCCCATGAGGTTTGCTTAGGTCCACTTCTACAGCTTGTTCAGATCCAAATGGTTGAGAATGATCCATCAAAAGGGCATGGTAGTGGAAACCTGGAGCATACAAAAGTCGAAAGAGAATGGACAGTCAAAGCAAAGACCCTAATAATGTTGGCCTCTGCTTTTACAACTGCCCTTCTAGCTGTATGTGGCGGTTTAGGCTGGGTGCTGGCCCGGATGCCACTGCACAGACCACACCTGGGAGGTCCCAAGAGGGTCCAGCCTACTGAGTGGTCACAGGAAACCAGGTATTTCACCCACAATCCTCTGCTCCTCTATAAAACATTCACGAGGGGTCTTCACTTCCTCTTTTGCCCCCCGCTGCTGCCTAGGTAAAATGGCGTGAGCTGCCTCCCTTGGGGGGGGAAGAAAGAGCCCTGGGGGTAAGTTTTGGGTGTACCCCCAGGTGGGGATGGGACATTCTTGGGTAAGTTTTGGGATTTCTCTCTCTTTGCCATGGTGCTTGTGGTTCTCTGTAAAACTCATTGTTCTTCCATTTAAACTTTCCACCATTTTTTGCAATCCGTTTGTCTGAGTCGTTATTTTTGCCCGTGGTGGGAGAATTCATCTCCCAAACCATGACACTGTATGTGGTAAAAATAGTAATAATGATAAAATTCTGAAGGCATAAGAATTTTTGTTTAGCTTTGCCATCTTCCCTTACAAAGACTAAGTATAAAATGCAGCACCCAGCACTTGGATTTGTTGAATGCCATCCTGTTGGACTCTGCCCATCTGTCCAGCCTGTCAAGGTCCCTCTGCAGAGCCCTTCTACCCTCTTACCGATCAACAAGTGCTCCCAACTTGGTGTCATCTGCAAATTTGCTGATGACTGACTCAATCCCCTCATCCAGATCATCAATGAAGACATTCACTTCACCAGTGTATTGAGGGGGGTGAAAAGAAGATGGTGTTTGCTGTAACTTTCTTCAAAATGAACTGAGGCCTTGGGCAACCAGCTCTAGTTGAGAGGTGTACCTGCCCATGGCAGAGGGGTTGAAATAGATGATCTCTAAGGTCCCTTTCAACCTAAGCCATTCTATGATTCTATGTTGGATTTTCTCTCCGTATGATACTTACTTACAGTAATCTGTATTCATGATAGTAAACCAATTCCTTATCTCAATACTGGGGAGCAGCTTGCAGTGAGGCATCCCAGAAAAGCAGTACTAACTTTATTCAGTTATGCCAGTGGTCTCATCAAGCTCTGCATGGGAGATTGTTGCAGCCCATGTCAGAGCATAATTTATTTACCTATGACCCAGACAGCCAAGGTGAAACCTCGGACCATTTCTCAAGCTATCTCTTCCAAGATTCTTAGATGTTAGAAAGACAATGCCTAAAGTGCTGACTTGTCCCAAATTTAAGAAATTTCCCTTCTTGATCTGCTGAATGTCAACAATAATCTGGTTAAGACTTGCCACTGGAAAACACTTTTCCTAAAAAGACAGCTGCAGCATCAGCAAAGCTTTTGCAGATTACAGGAGGAATATCTACAAATTTAACATGAAGCCATTAGTGCTGTGTTGGAGTCTAGGCACCATGAGGACAGACCACTTGAACCTGTCTTGTCTTATTACTGTGCACCACTGAAAAGAGATTGGCCCCATCCACTTGACACCATCCTTCAGATATTTATACACATTGATGAGATCCCCTCTCAGTCTTCTCGAGACTAAAGAGCCCCAGGCATCTCAGTCTCTCTTCATAGAGGAGATGATCAAGTCCCCTGGTCATCCTCGTGGCTTTCTGTTGGATTCTCTCCAGCAGGTCTCTGTCTCTCTTGAACTGGGGAGACCAAAACTGGACACAGTATTCCAGTATTCCAGTCTCACCAGGGCAAAGTAGAAAGGGAAAAGAACCTCCCTAGACCTTCTGAACACACTTTTCCTGATGCACCCCAGGATCCCATTGGCTCTCTTGGCCACAAGGGCACATTGCTGTCCTATGGAGAACTTGCTGTCCACCAGGACTCCAAGGTCTTTCTCCATGGAGCTAATTTCCAGCAGGGCAGCCCCTAGACTGCACTGGTGCCTGCAGTTATTCCTCCCAAGATGCAGGACCCTGCACCTTTATTGTACCTCATGAGGTCTGCCTGCACCCAGACTTCCAGCCTGTCCAGATCTCACTGGTTGTCTGCACAGCCTGACAGGGTGTCAGCCACAACACCCTCCCCCAATATGTATCATCACTCAAGAAGCTAACTGCTGCTTCCTTCAAGTGTATTCATCTGTAAACTAGATTACTAGAGATTAGTTTGGAATATATGTCTCAGCATCTCCTACAACATGTAAATGTAGTTTCATAGTTTCATAGTTTCAGTTAGGGTTGGAAGGGACCACAAGGATCATCTAGTTCCAACCCCCCCTGCCATGGGCAGGGACACTCTACCCTAGATCAGGCTGGACAGAGCCTCATCCAGCCTGGTCTTAAACACCTCAAGGGACGGGGCCTCAACCACCTCCCTGGACAACCCATTCCAGGGCTTCACCACCCTCATGGTGAAGAACTTCCTCCTCATGTCCAGCCTGAATCTCCCGATCTCCAGCTTCATCCCATTCCCCCTAGTCCTATCACTCCCTGATAGCCTGAAAAGTCCCTCCCCAGCCTTCTTGTAGGCCCCCTTCAGATACTGGAAGGCCACAATGAGGTCACCTCGGAGCCTTCTCTTCTCCAGACTGAACAGCCCCAACTCCTTCAGTCTGTCCTCATAGGAGAGGTGCTCCAGCCCTCTGATCATCCTCGTGGCCCTTCTCTGGACACGCTCCAGTACCTCCAGATCCCTCTTGTAATAGGGGCTCCAGAACTGGATGCAGTACTCCAGGTGGGGTCTCACCAGAGCTGAGTAGAGGGGGAGAATCACCTCCCTTGACCTGCTGGCCACACTTCTCCTGATGCAGCCCAGGATCTGATTGGCTTTCCGGGCTGCAAGTGCACATTGAGAGCTCATGTTGAGCTTCTCGTCCACCAGCATCCCCAAGTCTCTCTCCTCTGGGCTGCTCCCCAGCCAGTCCCTGCCCAGCCTGTATTTTGTGCCTGGGATTGCCTCGACCCAGATGCAGGACCCTGCACTTGGTCTTGTTGAAGCTCATGAGGTTGGCTTGTGCCCACCTCTCCAGCCTGTCCAGGTCCCTCTGGATGGCATCCCTTCCCTCCAGCGTGTCTGCTGCACCACACAGCTTGGTGTCATCAGCAAACTTGCTGAGGGTGCACTCAATGCCACTGTCCATGGCACCCACAAAGATGTTGAACAAGACTGGTCCCAGGACTGATCCCTGAGGGACTCCGCTTGTCACTGGCCTCCACTGGGACATGGACCCATTGACAGCCACTCTTTGGGTGCGGCCATCAAGCCAGTTCCTTATCCATCTGGTGGTCCATCCATCAAACCCATGTGTCACCAGCTTGGAGACCAGGATGTGGTGTGGGACAGTGTCAAAGGCTTTGCTCAGGTCCAGGTAAACGACATCAGTTGCTCGCCCCTCATCTATTAATGCTGTCACCTGTTCATAGAAGGCCACCAGGTTTGTCAGGCAGGATTTGCCCTTGGCAAAGCCATGCTGACTGCTCCCAATCACCTCTTCACTACTCTTCTGAGTCAGTAGTGCCTCCAGGAGGATCTGCTCCATGATCTTTCTGGGTACAGAGGTGAGACTGACCGGCCTGTAGTTCCCTGGTTCCTCCTTCTTACCCTTTTTGAAAATGGGAGCAATATTTGCCCTGTTCCAATCTGTGGGGACTTCCCCAGTCTGCCATGACTTTTGGAATATAATAGAGAGGGGCTTAGCAACCTCATCTGCCAGTTCTCTCAGCACCCGTGGGTGTATCCCGTTGGGTCCCATGGACTTGAACACTTTCAGGTTCTTCAGGTGATCACGAACCTGAGCTTCACTTATGAAGGGCAGTTCTTCCTCCCCGTCCCTGGCATCGTCTGCCATGACTCCAGGAGTGTGGCTGGAGGCCCTTGCAGTGAAGACTGAGGTAAAGAAGTTATTGAGTACCTCAGCCTTTTCCACATCACTTGTGACCAATTCACCAGTTTCCTTTCTGAGGGGGCCCACACCTTCCCTACTCTTCTTCTTACCATTAATATACCTGTAGAAATTCTTAGTGCTCCCTTTAACCTCCCTGGCTAGATGTAGTACTTGAACAATTTCTGTAAGCTTGAGAAATGGGCCCATGTGAGCTTTATGAGGTTCAATACGACCAATCCAGTGATTCCAGTAATTTCAGGGACTGTGGGGGGAAAGTACCACAGAAGGTGGCCAGGCCCTGGTAGTATCTCATATTGTCATTTCTGAGGACAGAGTGCCAGGATAGACAGGTTCATTGGCTGGGTATTTCCTCTGTCATTACAAACAGCTGAACATTTTCTAATGATGAAGCCAAGGACTTCGAGTAAGATATTTAACTTGACTATAAAGCCTTTATTTAGTCACTGGAGATGAAGTCATCCCTGAAACCAGGAAGACTGGCTTTAAACTTTGTTGTGTGGTGTAGAATGCATATTAGAGACTGTATTCTATGCAAACACAGCAAGAGCAACAACAAAAACATTTCCTTACTCCCTTTATTCTTGGAAGAGACTGCTCCAAGTTCCAGATGAGCCTATCAAGTATGTGGGAAGACACCTCATC
The DNA here is from genome assembly GCA_015227895.2 of Colaptes auratus. Lineage (NCBI taxonomy): Eukaryota > Metazoa > Chordata > Aves > Piciformes > Picidae > Colaptes > Colaptes auratus. The sequence continues at coordinate 41,043,267 of CM037631.1, forward strand.
ATATCCTTCTGCACCACTACACTGAATAAAATAACTTAGCCCTCAGTGATCTTGAGGTTGGCAAGTGTGAATTCAGATAAATTCTGAAGGAAGAGAAGAACTGTAGCTAATAGAGAGAAACCTTCAGCAGTATAATTCAGGAGAAATAGAAATTTAAACTGTATGCAAAAGTCTGCTGATAGGAGTTTCATTTCAATAAGTCATTTTCTTCTTGTTTTTATTTGCTCATCTGAAAAGTACAGGTTTTTCCTTATTTGGTGCAGGCTGGGTTCCAACCACTTCCATTGTAAAGGAGAATTCAATTTTGTAGTGATAAGTGCAAGAATACATAGATAACACTCTTGTAAGAAGTGGGAGGAAGGCAGAAAGACTACCAGGCATAAATGGAATGGAATGAGAAAACACAAAAAAAATAATAATTATCAGCCGCATTTTACACACCAAAACCAGACATCCAGACATTTTTTTCTAACCCACAATCTTTAGCCACACAGAAAGTAGTAAGATTTGCTGAAGCTAATTTAATCTCTTCGTTGTTTTGGAAAGATAGAGATACATTTTCTGTGCAGATAAGCAAGACAAGAGGGCTTAGAGAGACAATATAAGCACTGAGCTCTGATGAACCTTGACAGCTTTCTAGTTCTAATCTCAATTTATTGTCCAAACTCTATCTCTCTAATGACCAGACTAAATCCAAATTTAGATTAAAAAAATGTATGGGCTCAGTTGAAACTCCATTTGAAGCTGGATGCTACATTTTGAGGTGGAGAGATGGTGAAGTTTTGAGCCCTGCAGCCATCACTGCTGCAATTGTGCAACATGGGATAGCAGTGATTGAATATGGACAGTTTATGGCACAGAATAAGCACAGAGAGAAAGACAGCCATGCTGGATCAGCTAGCTTAACATCCTGTCGTCAGAGGTGACCAAAACCAGATGCCTTGAGATGAGGACAACAATGTGCCCTTGTGGCCAAGAGAGCCAATAGGATCCTGGGGTGCATCAGGAAAAGTGTGTTCAGAAGGTCTAGGGAGGTTCTTTTACCTCTCTGTTCTGCCCTGGTGAGAACACACCTGGAATACTGTGTCCAGTTTTGGCCTCCCCAGTTCAAGAGAGACAGAGACCTGCTGGAGAGAATCCAACAGAAAGCCACGAGGATGACCAGGGGACTTGATCATCTCCTCTATGAAGAGAGACTGAGATGCCTGGGGCTCTTTAGTCTCGAGAAGACTGAGAGGGGATCTCATCAATGTGTATAAATATCTGAAGGATGGTGTCAAGTGGATGGGGCCAATCTCTTTTCAGTGGTGCACAGTAATAAGACAAGAAACGACAGGTTCAAGCTGGAACATAAAAGATTTCACCTCAATATGAGGAGAAGCTTCTTTACAGTGAGGGTGGCAGAACACTGGAACAGTCTGTCCAGAGAGGTTGTGGAGTCTCTTTCTCTGGAAGACTTTCAAAACCCACCTGGATACATTCCTGTGTGGATTACCCTAAGTGACCCTGCTTTGGCAGTTGGGATTGGACCTGATGATCTCTTGAGGTCCCTTCCAACCTCTAATGTACTGTGATACTGTGATCCCATGATACTGTGATGATACAGGCACAGCAGCTGTACAGCAATACTGCTCCAGAATAGTCCTCTGCTCCTCACAAACTGTCCTGGTTTTGAGCCATAAGCTGCCCAGAGTAAAAGGACAGAAAAGACATTTTATTCCTTTTCAGGAGCAAAAATATAAATGCTGCACAAGTGGATTAGAAGTTTAAATTAAATTCTATTTACAAATTGTGAGAGACTAAATCTTGTCTCTCTTGATGTGACTCAACAAAGATAAAATCACTTTTGCTGCTTGCCCAGACAGTAGCTGATGTGTATTGGGCAAACACCACTGGATAATGACTCTTAGGAATGTGCATAGACAAGATCATCTTTACCCATCAGCTACCCCAGAAAGGGAGGATGATGCAAAGGACTGCAGCTGCCCTGGAAATAATGGTCAGAGGCTACTGCTATTGAAACTCTCTGGACTATGCATATTCACCACCTGGACACATACCTAAAAAACTGTATAAAAGATCTGAAAACTACTGGCTTGGAGGAAGGAAAAGACCTGGGCAATGCCGCTCTGCAGAAAAATGAAGAGAATACCAGGAGAGAAAAGGACAGACACAGGAGAAAAGACATCCCCATGTAGCCTGGAGGCAGCAGACCAGGAGGAACCCTCTTCCCCTGTCCTGAGTTCCACCTGCTGCAACTCATGGAGCTGAAGAGCCTGCTCAGAGAAGGACTTGGACTCAGAGAGGTGTTGGAGTCTTCATCTCTGAGGAAATCAATCTCTCCAGAGAGGAAAGAGTGGGACACAAATTAGGGCTAATTGAGAAATCAACAGCCCAGCTGAAGTGCATGTACACCAATGCATGCAGCATGGGTAACAAACAAGAAGAACTGGAGGTCTAGGTCCACCAGGAAGATTATGATATAGTTGCTATTACAAAAACATGGTGGGGTGATTCACATAATTGGAGTGCTGCATTGGGGGGTTACAGGCTCTTTAGGAGAGACAGGCGAGGGAGAAGAGGAGGAGGGGAGGCTCTGTACACTAGGGAATCGCTAGAACTTGAGCTTGTGGATGAAAGGGTTGAGTGCCTGTGGGTTAAGATCAGAGGGAGGCCTAACAAAACTGACGTCCTGATTGGAGTCTGTTATAGAGCACCCAGCCAGGATGAGGAGACAGATGAAATATCCTACAGGCAACTGGAGGCTGTCTCATCAGATCTTGTCCTTGTAGGTGACTTTAACCTGCCAGACATCTTCTGGGAACTTAATTCAGCAGAGAGGAGGCAGTCCAGAAGGTTCCTAGAGTGTATGGAGGACAGCTTCCTGCTGCAGCTGTTAAGTGAGTCTACCAGGGGTCAGGCTCTGCTTGACCTGATGTTCTCAAATAGAGAAGGGTGGGTGAGAGATGTGATGGTAGGTGGCTGTCTAGGGTGCAGCAATCATGAGATAGTGGAGTTTTCAGTATGCAGGGAAATAGGGAGGAGCAGGAGGTAACAGAGCCCTCACTTTGGACTTCCGGAGGGGAGACTTCAGCTTGTTCAAACAACTTATTCATAAAGTACCCTGGGCATCAGCCCTTAAGAACAAAGAGGTCCAGGATGGTTGGACCTACTTTAAACAGGAGCTCTTGAAGGCACAGGAACTGGTAGTTCCCACATGCCAAAAGATGAACTGCCAAGGAAGGCAACCAGCCTGGATGGGTAAGCAGCTCTTGAACGAATAAAGGGTAAAAAGGGGCTGTATCACCTTTGGAAAGGGAGGAAGGCAACTCAAGATACATTTAAAGATGTTGTTAGAACATGTAGGAGAAAAAATAGAGAGGTAGAAGACCAGTTGGAACATAAGATGGCCACTTCTGTGAAAGACAATGAAAAGCATTTTTATAAGTACATTGATGCTAAAAAGAGAGGCAAGAAGAACCTCCACTCCTTATTGGACCTGGAGGGTAACATTGCAACTAAAGATGAGGAAAAGGCTGAGGTTCTAAATACCTTCTTTGCCTCCATTTTCACAGTATCACAGTATAACCAAGCTTGGAAGAGACCTCAAAGATCATTGAGTCCAACCTGTCACCACAGACCTCATGACTAGACCATGGCACCAAGTGCCATGTCCAATCCCCTCTTGAACACCTCCAGGGACAGTGACTCCACCACCTCCCCGGGTAGCCCATTCCAATGACGAATGACTCTCTCCATGAAGAACTTCTTCCTCACCTCGAGCCTAAACTTCCCCTGGCGCAGCTTGAGACTGTGTCCCCTTGTTCTGGTGCTGGTTGCCAGAGAGATGAGACCAACCTCTTTCTGGCTGCAACCACCTTTCAGGTAGTTGTAGAGAGCAATGAGGTCACCCCTGAGCTTCCTCTTCTCCAGGCTAAACAATCCCAGCGCCCTCAGCCTCTCCTCATAGGGATCATAGGGACTGGAGGAGATCCATCCTAGGGTGCTGAGAGAGTTAGCAGATGATCTGGCCAAGCCTCTCTCCATAATTTTCCACCAGTCCTGGCTCACTGGAGAGGGGATGAGAGGAGAGGTTTGGAGAGGAGAGCAGAGGTTTGAAGAGGAGAGGAGAGGGGAGGTTTGGAGAGGAGAGGTTCAGAGAGGTTCGGAGGGGAGAGATTCAGAGAGGGGAGGAGAGGGAAGGGAAAGGGAGGGGAGGGGAGGGGAGGGGAGGGGAGGGGAGGGGAGGGGAGGGGAGGGGAGGGGAGGGGAGGGGAGGGGAGGGGAGGGATATCAGCTAGACACCCTCCTTAAATAAGGAGATGCCTGAAAATGGAATAGAATAACCTATTACCACATACTGGGATAGACTGCCCATCCCCTTAGATGTTTCTGTCTTTTGGAGGATTTCTCTGTGTTTATATCAATTAAGTTCATTTCCCTTGCCCTACCACACGAACTTACAACTTAGTGACATCTTTAGCCAGACCCGTGGTCTGAGTTCATTAACCCTCAATACACTTTCTATTCTAGGAATTCATCCTGCCATCTTCTCTATGTACATCCACATGGCAGGGAATTTGAGAGTTAATATTGGGTCATGAATAATTTGTTTGTTCTGTTTGCTGTGAACCTGTTTACCATGTACCTTGACTTGAAGACCCTACCTTCTGCAGGGGTAGCAAGCATGGAAAATCAATTCCGTGAGTCTTTTGTGCATCCCACAGAAATTTATACACCTTGTTCAAACCCTGTCTCAACTGTCACTATGTTTTTGTTGAAAAGATGCACCCTATTTAGTTTGTCCTCATGTGAAATTTGCATCCCACCTTTGCTACTGTTCACTTGTTTTTTTCTAGTTGCATTATGCCCTTGAAATAGAACACAACCACACACAGAATTTAAGATGCAGACATACCAGCACTTTACATAGAGATATAATGATATTTTCTATTTTATCCTCTTCCTCAACAAATCTAAATATTCAGTTTGCATTGTTTTAAGCAGAGCTGGGCACTGAGTTCAATAAAACTACATATTACAACTCCAGGATCTGATTTCTGAATAATAGCAGTTAGCTCAGAGCCCATGATTTTATGTGTAAGGTTTGGATTGTTTTTCCCCATGTATGTCATTTTATATTCTCTCTCCTGAATTTCATCTGCCACTTAATCACTAAGTCTTTTAGTCTGTAACAATTCTGCAATTCTCCACAGCTGGTTTTCACTTTTAACTCCACAGTTTAACTTAGACTTCTAACTCCTGTGGTACACCCATGCTTGCCCTTACATCCTTGGAATAAAACACCCACAAACTCTGATCAAGTTGAGATGAACAATGGAGCTTTGTGTTACAGGTTTCCTGCAGGATTTTAAATATTTACATGATCACTTACACCTGCAAGCCTTTGAACCACACGAAATTTAAACAAGCAGTGTACTCATGGGGAAAAGAAGAAAGAGAGAAAGGAGTGAGACAGAGCAAATTTTATTATCAGGAATATAAACATTAGTCTGTATAGAGCTGTAGGAGAAAATCTAGACAGTGGATTTTACAATAGCATACAAAATAAGCTATAACCATGTCATGAGAGTTAACATCATTGTACAGGTTTTCCATGTTGATGGATGTGGTGGGTTAACACCCTCTTCTGAGAACAAGCAGGGTGGAGGGCTTGCAGGTACTTTTCACTCCCTGCAGGGCATTTTTCGCCTGGGAAGCTGAGTCTGTTCCACTCCCCCCTCCCTGCCCATCTAGGGTATAAAAAGCAGGACGTCATAGCTGTTGGCCTGGCTTTTCTGGCTTCTGCCTCTGCTGGACAAGAGCTACTGCAGCTGCCCTCCTGCTCCTCTGCCACGTGGTCGGACCTGCTGCCTCCACGCTTCCTCAGAGAAAGGCTGGTTTTGTATGACTCTCTTGTTTTTGTCCCCCTCCCTTCCATCCTTGTTCCTTGCCCTGGTGAATCTTTTTCCTGTTATTGTTATATATATATATATATATATATATATATATCTTAAAGACAACTCTTTACCTCTCTACTTCCAAGCCGACTCCAAGTTATTGTTTGGTGGATTTTCTCCTTCCTTTTCTCCCCTCTCTGTTGGGAGGGAGGAGGGGGCGAGTGGGGGAGAGATTCTCAGCCTGGCCCCCACCTGAGCTCTTAACTTCCAGTTAAGGCTCAAAACACTACAATGGAATAACATAGTTATTGCAATTTCTGATCTGGCAGCGCTAAAGAAGTGCTAGGATGCAGGCTCCAGTCCAGAAGAATTACAGCTTAACGCACTGATTTATAAAAGCAGTTAAGGACATGTGTAGTTCCAGACACCTGATTAAGTTCTTCCCTAAATATGTCCATTTTCCAGAGTCATGGCTTAAGCTGGAGTATCTGAGCTGGGAACATTACAGCCTCAGTCAATGTTCCCCAGCTATGTTCTCCTAGCTCTTTAAAAAAAAAAAAAAAGGCAAACAAAACACAGATGGGAACAAGAACATGCTTTAATAGCCTCTAGCCATCACAGTCTCCCGGCCTGCTGCCACACTTGCTGAGAGCTTAGTGACATCAGAGTAACTGTACCTTGAGATGACTCCTTAATTAAATCATAAGAAAGCAAACCAACCAACAAAGAGAGGCTGAACACCACATCAGTCATAGTTTGAGAGACAAAGTAAAATGTAGGTAACACTTTCACCACTTTGAATGCAAAAATTTGGCTTCAAAAGTTGGGAATGTGCTATTCTGTAAACCATTATATTAATTATATTTCATTTTTAATTCAAAGTCAGGCCAGCATCAATTTATTTCACCCAACTGCATCAGCCCTGTAATGTTATTCTTCAGTTTTACTTTCTGTCTGGCTCTGACTGATAACATTTTCTGACCAATAAAAAGGCAGAGGTGGTTACCAAAAGTAATGGTATGTTATAAAGTTGTTCTAGTCCAACAATTAAGGCCATTTTATTATTTAATAAAGCCAGTGCTATTTTTTTCACTGCAGCCACACAACAATAATTCAGACAGTAATTCACACATGATATATTATTGATGGAGCAAAAATCATATATCTTTTAATACATTTGTGATGGTTTAACTCACCCACACCAACAAAAGCTTGGCTGAACTTAGCCTGGGAAGCAAATGAAGGAGCTGTATTTTACAAGCAGTAATGGAATGCAATGAATATGTACAAAATATACAGTATTTACAATATTATACTTTACAAAAGAAAAACAGCACAGAAATCCTCCTTGGCAGGAGGACATTGCCCCGCTCCCCCCAACCAGCCAGCAGAAAGAGAGGGAGTGAGAAAAGAATGTAAGATCGTAAAACTACATCCCACTCATCAGACCAATAAAATTCATTTAGAATTATCTTTCTTGTTTTCCTTTTTACACTCAACTGTGCAGCTAGAGAATTTGCAGCTATCTTTCTTAAAGGCACAGCCTGAAACTATCACAACATTAATAATTAGAGTCCTCAGGAGGCTGTAATGTGATCTTTCTTAATTGAGACAAAATGTATGCATAGATATTGATTAGATTCAACTGGCAAGTGGTCCTTCCTGAGCTGGGTGGTAAGCAAAGGCATTAGCATGAACATTCTGCTTTATACAGGATTAGAATAGCTGAGTATTTACCAGAACTGCATCAAACAGAAGAGTTTATTCTCACTGTAATTATCTAGCCTGAGAAATGTGTGCAGGGGAGAGCTTGTCACCAGCAGGAGTTTGTTACTGTTTTCAAGTGTACATTTCTTTTGCCTCACATTGAAGACTGATGAGTGAACAAACACACCTGGCACTGTGAGCAGGAATAACCTCTCTGCATCCTATAGAAACTCCCTGCACAGCTTCAGCCTTGCCCTAAGAAAAGTGCTTCTAGCATGGGGAAACTTTATCTGGAAGTTATAAAGTCACACTGTGTCTGAGAACTGGAGCTTTTCTGGAGCTTCTGGTGACATTTTATTTAAATTGTAGACAATTTTTTCAATATGATTCAGCTTCCAGTGGGAGGCCTGGAAGAGTACAGAGGATTTGAAATAGTAGGACGTCCTTACTGGAGTTTTCTGAGTGGTGAAAACTATGAATAAGTGCATACATCAAGGATTCACTGTTAAATGTAAGAATTCAAATTTGTAATTAGGCCTGAAGACATCTGAGCACCTGCTCCTAATGGCCACTAATGATAGTTACTGAGCTGATTTGGTTGGGTATGAGCTGATAGCATTAAAATTCAGCTATGTAACAATAAATGTAAAAAGCCAACATGAGTTCTGGGAAAAAAATAGAATAGAATAGACCAGGTTGGAAAAGACCTTCAAGATCATCAAGTCCAACCTATCACACCATCTAATCAACTAAACCATGGCACTAAGTGCCCCATCCATTCTCTTCCTAAACACCTCCAGTGATGGTGATTCCACCACCTCCCTGGGCAGCCCATTCCAATGGCAAATCACTCATTCTGTGAAGAATTTCTTCCTAACATCCAGCCTAAACCTCCTCTGGTGCAGCTTAGTATCATAGTATCAGTCAGGGTTGGAAGGGACCACGAGGATCATCTAGTTCCAATCCCCCTGCCATGGGCAGGGACACCCCACACTAGATCAGGCTGGCCAGAGCCTCATCCAGCCTGGTCTTAAATACCTCCAGGGATGGGGCCCCAACCACCTCCCTGGACAACCCATTCCAGGGCTTCACCATCTCACGGTGAAGAACCTCCTCCTCACGTCCAGCCTGAATCTCCCCACCTCCAGCTTCATTCCATTCCATTCCATTCCCCCTAGTCCTATCATTACCTGATTAAAAAAAAAAAATTTAAAAATCACTCTTCAGCATTAGGTAGATTTTTTTTTCCTAGTGAGAGGATAAGTAAAAGTTCTACTGTGGTGTCCACTTCTGAATTTGCTCCTCAGAGGTAATTTTTAGAGACAAGCTGCTGAATAAGATGGAAGACTATCTTGATTCAGTGGGACAATTTCTCTGTTTCAAAAGCTAGAATGATCCTCAGCTCATTAGGGAGTTATTTGCATCTGTCAAAGATCCATACTGTGGTAAAGACAAAGAACTCATAATCTGCTAGACATTATTTCTATTCTAAATTATTCTATAGACCCCCACCACAATCTTTGTCAGGTCACAAATTAGGCTTCATTTCCACATCCTTTGTCCTTTTCAAATGGTGATAATAATACTTACTTGCCTCAAAGGAGTGCAGTAGGGCTTCATAATGCAGAATGCAAAGAATCAATAATCTGTAAGTGAAAATCCCTAGAGAAATACAGACTGACAATGAGCACCTTTGAAAGTAAACCAGATGGGACAAAAGAAAAGATTAATGCCCAGAACAACAGTCCTGGCTCACAAGGCTGTTGCCAAAGTGATCGACAGGGAATTCCTTTGCCATTTCCAGTAGACTGGACAGGACAGGACTGTATAGGAGAATCCAAGACACAGATTTATGAAACCCCTAAAAAGTAAAGATGCAGAAGGAAAGAAAATGTACCCAAATGTCTACTTTAGTGACAAAACACTCTGATTCCTCTTTAAATGGTTGTTAAAGCAGTTAAAGTCAGAAATATAAATAAATAAATAAACATACTGCTTTTATCTATGAAAACAAATAGATCATGGTGAAATGCAGTGAGTTAAGTTTTGCATCATTTATACTACTAGATGGCAAGCTATTTGTTAATTGCCTGATGCTTTGGAATCTTCTAACAGAGGGCCATGTGTGCCACAAAATCTCAGGCATTTCAGTGAATGGATGGAGATGCACAGTTCAAAATTCCTTGTGTTTGTTCATGGGGTGGATTTTTGCTTCTCCTTATTCCTCCATTTCACCAAAGTTAGCTTGAAATCACTTAAGTTTTTAAAATGTCCTTGGGTGAAAAAGGAGAGAGATTATCTGTGCCATCATGGGCAGGGTATCAACCTTCTCCATTAAATGGAAAAAAAGTTGTAAAAGCAATAATCAAGGTATTGAAGGGATAGGAGTAAAATCAGGTTGTTGAAATTAGAATTTCATTGAAGAATAGCTGAGAAGAGACTTCTCCGAGAAGAGTTTGACCTTGCAGCTTCTATTTCTGTATGGGGCATGCATATGGTAGAAAACCCCATACTTGAAGAACTGCTTTAGAGAAGCCATTCACACAGAAAGAGAGCACTGGGAGGCATTAAATGAAGTTGCTTCCACAGCCCATGTTTGCAAAAAAAGACCCAGAGTGCCATCAGGAAAGAGGAATCTGGGCTTCAGCACACAGGACAGATATATATTTGAAGGAACCTTGCCAGCCAGCTGCTCAGCCACTCTCTCTGAAGCTGTTTTTGTAAATCTATGGTGAACGTGACAGTCACACCTAGTGTCTACATGTGGATTGACTGTACAGTGATTCTCCTGGCTCTGTGAAACCAAGTTCTATGCCATGAATACAGAGAGGTCATCTGCTTTTAATAAGGAATGAGAAAGGGTCCTCATTCTCCTTAGAGAATAACCCCTCATTTCATGCACAGAGTTGCAGTCAAATAGGCCATCTGTCAAAGACATTGTGTCTCACATTGAAGCATCATGTGTTGAAGAGACTTCCATCTTGTAACTTAGAAGCATTGACCTTTCAAAGAGGTCCAGCACTCTATTATAGATTAATTGAGAAGCTTCTCCCTGTGCAACTATTATAACCTCAACACATTTTGGAGAAGACTGTGTTCAGGTAACTGTTGACAAGACTGGCTGCCATCACTCCCTGTTATGTCTTCCTTCTTACAGAAATCATGAGCTCCTGTCTGGGCATCCCAGAGTTTCAACACTTCATACAAGAAGACAATGAATTTGCAGACTGGGAATATCAGAGAACACTAATCAGGAAGGAAGAGCATAGCAGAGGAAGGATCCTGAGCTGTAGTGTGGTGAAAACACATGCAGCAGTGAGGCGTACAGCAGACAATGCATCATGTTGACACTTTTTAATCATTCCTCTATTCAGCTGTCACTGGAGAGCTCCAACATATGATCATGCAGGCCACCCTCTCTGCACTGTAGTAACTAACATACCCTATGACAAGTTTGATAACTTCTCATTATTAGATATGAAATTGACATTGAAAGAGTTTGACTACTGCTATGGACTGAATGTGTTCATTCATGTCTGTGCTGCCCATGATCTCAAACAATTTTTTTACCTTTAGCCTCTGCCTTACACTTATCCTATTTTTACATTAATTTGTACTTTTTTCCTAAAAATGGCTTATTATTTCTAAATTTCATTTAGGCTGTGATTGCTTTTCTTTCCCAGAGTTTTAGATTAAGGGGAATGTTAATTTCTACATCTGAACATTAGAGGAGCTCTAGACGACAGTGAGACTCAGTTTGACTAAACTGCCAACAAACTAGAGCCTGTGACCTTCATCTGCCTCAGTCATAACCCAAAAATGATTGATTTTACAGTGAATCTGAAATTAAACAGCATGATCTATTTTGAGGTAAGCTTGCTCTTTGAAGGATGATCATGCCTTCATTTGATTATCTTTTTAATCCTTGTCGGAAAGTCATCATGAGGATTGTGCCTCACCCTAAGAAACATTGTGGAACTCAGCAATGAAGACAGTTCCCACACACTCAAAAGAGGGCATGAGAAAGAAAGCATACCTGCTGACTTCACCTGCCACAATTGGCAACAGGTTGAAAGTTAGTTTTGAAAATAATTATTACTTACCTCATGCAGGGCTTTGAAGACAACATCTGGAATTCAATTCTGTGGCTATTAAGTAGCCACAGAGGATCTACAGCACTCTGATGCCCTCTTTGAAGAAATGTGAAAAGGATTTGAGATAATAAATCCATCTGAGAGTTCACAATCATTTATAAAGAGCAAAATATGATGAATCACCTGCCTAACTAGTACTCTGGTGAAAATAAGTTTTGGCATGGTGTCCTTTTGGCTGGAATTTGAGAATAGAACTTCATAAAACAGCAGAAGGAAATGGTAAAAATATGTATGTTGTAGAAATGGATAGGAAGTTTTTCTGATTTTATGGCTTTGATCTCTAAATTTCTCACTGACTCTTTGTCAATAATTTTCCTTTTCAAAATGCCAGTGTTCAGCTTTTGCTTGATACCAACAACCTAATAGGACACATCAATAAGAATTATATTACACAAAATATAGCAAAGAACATCAATTTCAAATGGAGATAAAACATTTTCCCACCCTTCTCACACATCTTTTTATTATATCAGCATAAAATACAGGACAATTTTGAGTTTAGCAGCAAACTTTTACACCTAGATGCTCATTTGGGGTAAATTTGAGTAGCACTCATGGAAGTATAAAAATGGAATAAAAGTTATGCAGATCACAGTGATATTATGCTTAATACACAGATACAACAAATTGTTTGAACGATAATACAAGGAGATCATGGTGGGCTGTAAAAGAGGAGAGTTCAGTTTGAAGGGATCTACAATAGTCATCTAGTCCCAATGAGCTCACATAGGAAAACAATGTCATTGACATAATATAAAACTTGAATTAAGATTATACTGCCCAACACAGTTTCACTTAGGATTTCTAAGTCTTTAAGAACTCATTTTACACAGGCTTCTTCAAGGGGTACATAGAGGTGGAAGAGAGTTGGGAACTTAAGAAGCCTCGAGAAAGCTACTGTAACCATGAAATATATTTTTCTAACTTGAGTGGATGACGGGCTCTAATCCCAGAAGGAACCGCTTGGCATATCATGCCATTTTTTAAGTCCAATGCAAGGCAGAAGGTGTTAAGGAGGCTGGCCTGCCTTCTCAGGCTGGCTTTTCTTCCTGAGGATACAAGGTCTCGGCTGGCTCTGGATTGAGTACAGCCCCTTGTCTAGGAGTCTGAAATGTTATGATATGAAATAAAAAATACACTTGGAAATCTGGAAAGAACTGTGTTTTCTTTATCAGTTGGGATATATTTTTGAACAAAATTTCTTTATTTATTTCCTTTTACACCTTGCTTCTTTGAAACCAGGATGATCCATGGCAAATACTGTCAAAACGCAGTAAGCTATTCAGTGATTAGGTGCCTAGTAGCCAGTTAAAGACAAAGTTAAACCCCATGCTGAATAAGGATAAGTAAAGCTGTGCTTCACATAGTTCATCTTGAAAATTTACTGCTGAAGATTTCCAGAGTGCTAGTATCCAATCTATATTGCAGAGTTAGTCAGCAATTCAGAGGAATTCATTTTGTGGTCAATTCAATCAAAAATGTTACCAGGGAGTAAGTAAGCTGAAGGAAATTGCATCTACCTTCACTCAGTAATTGACTGAGCAACAAACATTTCAACATAATCCATTTAAATCATGATTAAACTTCTCGCACACCTGCATTTCTATTCTCAGTGATGATTTTATGGGCAGTTAACTCTTCTTTAACAAACTATCTACTTAAATGTTGAAGAATGGCTTAAAGAGAGAGGACATGGACCCTTAAAGCACTGCACAACCCAGGCTTTGACGGTGATCAAGTAAATAAGTATGTAAGTAAGTTGGTAAGTTTGGGCTGTTAGCATAAGTATAGGCTGAGCTGGATGTCAGCCAGCAAGCTTTCAAGGACAGTCTGTCCTTGAGAACTTGGTAAACAACTTAAACTGCACTGAGAGACGGGTAGAAAAGAAAGAGTAGCCACTGTGAAAGATCACAGGTGGGAGGAGTATGTAATCAGGACCCTTTAGGTTAGAACCAATAAGATTGCGCCGGGCAGGCATATGTTGGTTATAAAAGTCTGATGCAACCCAATAAAGTTGAACTTGCTTTATCACTCATATTGAGTTGGTCATTTGTTCCGCCGCGGTAAAATTTCCCCCACGCTCAAAAGTATGTTTATTTGTAACATACACAGAAGCAGCATCAGCTTAGATGCATTGTCTTGAACTGAGAGAGGAATTTAAACTCCATTATCATCTTTATTTTGATTCTGTTAATGTTCAACCTTTCAGTGGAAGGTTTACAAATATTAGGAAATTCAGTAGGAGATGAAGAAACTGGCATTATGGATCTACAAATTAGCAGTGTGCAGGTGTCCTCTAGTGAGCTAAGTTACTGATCTCTCCTACACTCTAGCCTATACTCTAGTTAATGTAATGAAGAGTCTTGGAAGAAATTTAGCCCACTCTACAGCACACAGGTGACCTGAAGGGACAAAAAGCCTCAAAAATGCTCTGAACCAGACAATGGGGCAGGAGTCAGCAGAGCTGTTTTTCCAGGAAAATGCCCACGTTGCTGAGGCTTGTCTGAACATGCCCTGGAGTCCAAGTGGGCCAGGTGTGTGTGCATTTGGCCACACTTGGAGAAAACTCTTTCTATAGGTGACAAAGTCAGGTTTTTATCTCTCAATCTTTGTTGTCGCTGGCCATTATTGTCTCGGGAAATCTATAAATACCAGCTCAAAGAGCCAGAGCCTTGCCTTGCAATTGTCCAAGCTCTGGGAGAAATCACAAGCCTTGCTTGGAATTCAAGCTGTGATTCAGTTTACCCAGACAGGACTGCAAAGACCCCTTGCTGTAGAATAGAATAGAATTAACAAGGTTGGAAAACACCTTTAAGATCATCGAGTCCAACCTGTCATCCAACACTATCTAATCAACTAAACCATGGCACCAAACGCCCTATCTAGTCTCTACCCTAAACACCTCCAGTGATGGTGACTCCACCACCTCCCTGGGGAGCCCATTCCAATGGGCAATCACTCTCTTTATGAAGAACTTCTTCCTAACATCCAGCCTAAACCTCCTCTGGAACAGCTTCAGACTGTGTCCTCTTGTTCTGGTGCTGGTTGCCTGGGAGAAGAGACCAACCTCCACCTGGCTACAACCTCTCTTCATGTAGTTGTGGACAGCAATAAGGTCTCCCCTGAGCCTCCTCTTCTCCAGGCTAAGCAACCCCAGCTCCCTCAGTCTCTCCTCATAGGGCTTGTGCTGCAACCCCCTCACCAGTTTTGTTGCCCTTCTCCGGACACGTTCCAGCAAGTCAACATCCTTCCTAAACTGAGGGGCCAAGAAGTGGACACAGGACTCAAGGTGTGGCCTAACCAGTACTGAGTACAAGGGCAGAATGACCTCCCTGCTCCTGCTGGCCACACTATTCCTGATACAGGCCAGAATGCCATTGGCCCTCCTGGCTCCCTGGGCACACTGATGGTTCATGTTCAGCCTACCATCAAACAGTACCCCCAGGTCCCTCTCTGCCTGGCCACTCTCCAGCCACTCTGACCCCAGCCTATAGCACTGCATGGGGTTGCTGTGGCCAATGTGTGGAACCTGGCACTTGGATGTGTTAAATCTCATGCCGTTGGATTCTGCCCATCTGTCCAGCCTGTCAAGGTCCCTCTGCAGAACTCTCCTACCCTCTAACAGATCAACACCTACTCCCAGCTTGGTGTCATCTGCAAATTTACTGACGATGGACTCAATGCCCTCATCCAGATCATCATTGAAGATATTAAAGAGGATGGGGCCCAGCACTGATTCCTGGGGCACACCACTAGTGACTGGCCACCAGCTGGATGTGGCACCATTCACCACCACTCTCTGGGCTCAGCCCTCCAGCCAGTTCCTAACCCAGTGCAGAAGTGTGGTGGTTCTTCCCCCCTCACAAAGAAACCACGGCTAACTCAGTCGGAGAAGTGAAAATGGATAAAGCTATATTTACAAGCAGGATGAGATGCAGTGAATATGTACACAATATACAGTATTTACAATATATATACAGTTATATACAGCAAAGAATGTAACACAGAAAATCTTTCCCTCCTCCAAGGAGAAGGGACTCCACAATCCCCCTTCTCTCCCTTCCCCCATTTTTTCCCCAAAAGAGTTAGAGAGAGAAAAGGTAATTATTAAGGAGGAAATTCTGTTAGCTCAAAGCATATGCAAGAATCAGTTTCTTATCTGGTTAGTTGAAGGTCAGCACCCACAAGCACAGACAGAAAACAGCTGTAGCTCAGAGAGACTGAAACAGACAGATTGAACTGAGATTCAAACTGAACTAAAGCTAAAATTTAAAGTTGCATTCTACCAATCTACCAATGAAATTTGTTTAGAATATCTTTGTTTTCATTTTTATACCAAAACATTCATCCAGAGTGTTCCAGTAACTGTCCCTTTCTTAAAGGCACAGCCTGAAATGGTCACAAGAGTGCTCCGGTCCAAGCCACAGGCTGACAGCTTGGCCAGGAGTTTGGTTTGGGGGACTGTGTCAAAGGCCTTGCTGAAGTCCAGGTAGACTACATCCACAGGCCTCCCCACATCCACCAGGTGGGCCACCTGATCACAGAAGGAGATCAGGGTGGAGAGGCAGGACCTGCCCTTCCTGAATCCATGCTGGCTGGGCCTGATCCCTTGGCCATCCTGTAAGTGCTGTGTGATTGCAATCAAGATGACCTGTTCCATAATTTTCCCTGGCACTGAGGTCAGGATGACAGCTCTGTAATTCCCTGGCTCATCCTTCCAACCCTTCTTGTGGATGGGCACCACATTGGCTGGCTTCCAGTCATCTGGGACCTCTCCCATGCACCAGGACTATTGAAAAATGATGGAGAGCGGCTTGGCCAGCTCATCTGCCAGCTCTCTCAGCACCCTAGGATGGATCCCCTCTGGTCCCATGGATTTGTGGGGATCCAAGCAGCTAAGGCGGTGTCTAACTTCTTCCTCCTGGATCACAGGGGAACTATACTGCTCCCTGGCTCCATCTGCCAGCTCAGGAGGCCAGTTGTTTGGAAGACAATCTGTCCTGCTAGTAAAATTTGAGGCAAAGAAGGTGTTAAGTACCTCTGCCTTTTCCTCAACTATTGTTATTATGTTCCCCTCCATGTCCACCAAGGAGTGGAGGTTGTCCTTAACCCTCCTCTTGCTATTAATGTATTTATGGAAGGATTTTTTGTTGTCCTTCACAGCAGTGGCCAATCTAATCTCTAAATGTGCTTTTGCCTCTCTAATTTTTTTCTTACATGACCTAGTGTGATGGGTTGAGGCATACCTCCTCCCCACCACAGGCAAAAAATGAGACTCAAACAAACAGATTGCAAAAGTGGTGGAAAGTTTAAACAGAAAGTAGTGAATGTTTACAGAGAGCCAGAAGCACAGTGACAAAAGAGATCCCAAAGCACACCCAGGAATATCCCATCCCCACCTGGGGGTACACCCATAACCCCCCACCCTGGGGTCTTTCTTTCCCCCCGCCTCTCCACTGCTAGGCTAGTCTCATCTGGCCAGATCTGAGACTGCCCATCCCTCCAGCCTTGGCCCTAGCTAGACCCAAAAGCCGGGAGACATCTCCCAAGTTACTGAGTGGTGGCGAGCGAAGAATAGAGGCGGTTCCAGGACCCCCGCTGAGATCTTATAGGTGAGCAGGGTATTATGGGGTGAAATACCTGGCTTCCTGTGTCCACCCACTGGGCTGGACTCCTTTGGGATACAGGAAGTGTCGCTCATATGAACACAGCAGGGGGCACCCAGCCCAAACTGCTACACCTAGCAACATCCTTAAGCATTCTACGTGTTGCCTCACCTTTCTTCCAAAGACGATACACCCACTTTATTTCCCTTAATTCATTTAGAAGCTCCTTGCTCAACCAGGCTGTCCGTCTGCCCCAGCGGCTCATCTTCCAATACATTGGCACAGCCTGTTCCTGTGCCTTCAAAAATTCTTTCTTGAAGTAGGTCCAGCTCTCCTGGACCCCTTTGTTTTCAAGAGCTGTTTCCCAAGGAGCCTTCTGAGTTAGTTCTGTGAGTAACCTGAAGTCCAGAATGGAGGTTTTCTCGCTGTCCCTCTTCGCTTGGCTGAAAATTCAATTATCTCATGGTTACTGGACCCTAGACAGCCTCCAACCACCACATCTCCCACCAGCCCTTCCCTATTTGTGAAAAGGAGGTCAAGCAGAGCCTTACCCCTGGTAGGCTCACACAGCACCTGAGATGTAAAGCTCTGTGTGATAGCTTCAAATTGAAGTACCCATATATGAAGCACGAAATAAAGGAGACTTCCAATCATGTACCAGGAAGGTTCTGTGAGATACAGGATGGAGGATAAAGAGGTGGATCCTAAACTGATTTCTATGATTTATGTCCAAGAAAGAAAGCTGTAGTGAACAAGATAAAGCTTGTAATTCAGATTGATCAAATGAGTGCTGAAGTTCAGTCTCAGCTCCAGAAGCTGTGTGATTTCACAGAGCATGCTCATGTCTGTCTGTAGAATTAACAGAGTGATTTGTATAAGTAAGCTTTAGCCATGTTAACTTTGTATTCGGCAAGTGTTCATCTGTCCTGATTCTCCTTACCAGGGTAGTCACAGTGGGACATGTTACTTATATATACTCATTAAGATACTTGGATATCTTCCCAGACACTTGGGGTCACTAAGACTAAGACAGTATCCAGCACATTGCTGATTCTTTAAACAGTTTTTCAACCAACTAAAAGCAAGGGAGTCTAGCACACTCACTAAATCCTCTCAAACTACTTTGAAAATCCCAGGGATAAAAAGACCTTAAGCTCTGTTTTACTCATTGCATGTCTTCAATTTTTAGATTCCTTTGGGCTTTCTACTTCTTTCTTTCCCTTGTGCATTCCTCACCATAAACCAAGTACTGTACTCAAATGTCAGAAGCTAGAAGAGGATTTTGAGTGACCTGTTGAGAATGAAATAAATAATTTAAGATTTACAACAGCTTTAAATTGGTTTGGCTTGTCATAGGGTGTAAACTACATTACAGAGGGGGGATTTGTTCTCTTTCTGTTTACTTGCAGAGAAATGATACAAAATCCTGTCTCATATTTTCTTTGTGTTAATTGGGGATTTAACTGTTGCTTCTTTTGCTTACATTGATGTACATCAAAGCCTTTACAATCCATTTTAATTGTGCTGAGTGGATTTGGTCAATTACACTAGTAATCTTTCTATTAATAAGCATGTGAAATTGTACATAAATTAATAGAACAAATCAGTTGTCCTCCTATTGTAATACACATGACAGGCTTTGACAGGACTTTGATAGGAAGTAAAAGTTTTGTGGCTTATTTCCATGATCATAGTTTTGCAGCCTATGCACAGAAAGGAAATTGAGGTTTTCTCCACATCTTCTTAAAACGGCCAGCTTGTGCCTGGTTACCACGTAAATATCAGCTCATTAGGGTTTTTATTAGAATCTCAATATGGGAATTGCAGTAACTGTACAGTTCTAAAGTTGATGAAGGTGAGTTTTTGTTGCTGTTGTTCATTTGTTTGGTTTGGGTTTTGTTTGTTTGTTTTGGTAACATAGCACTTACCAGCCCTATTCACAGTGAGAACTTACAGCTTGGTGCCTACAGACACCCTGGACTTTAAGAAGGCAAACTTTCCCCTCCTCAAGACTCTGCTTAGGAATATCCAGTGGACTAGGGCTGTGGAAGAAAGGGGGGCCCAAGAGAAATGGTTAATATTCAAACATTACCTCCTCCAAGCTCAAGAGAAATGTATTCCCTTGAAAAAAAAATCAAGTAAGGCAAGCAGAAGACCTGCATGGATAAGCAAGGAACACTTAGTAAAACCCAAAAAGAAAAAGGAGGTTTACAATATGTGGGAAAAAAGCCTGTTCAATTGGGAGGATAATAGAGATATAGCCAGAGAATATAGAGATGCAACAAAGAAGGACAAGGCCCTCTTGGAACTGAATCTTTCTAGAGGGGTGAAAGAGAAGAAGAAGGGTGTTTTCAAATACATCAGTGATAAAAGGAAGAGCATGTAAAAGGTGGGCCCACTACTGAATGATATAGGAAATATAGTAACTGGTGATGCACAGATGGCAGAGTTGCTGAACACCTTCTTTGCCTCAGTCTTTATTCTTAAGACCAGCCCTCAGGAACCTCAGTCTCTACAGGCAAGGGAACAAAACTGAAGAGATGTGGACATTCCACTGGTCAGTCAGGACTGGTTTAGAGATCTCTTACACCAGCTAAACCCAAACAAGTCCATGGGCCCCAATGGGGTGCATCCACAAGTGCTGAGAGAGATGGCTGATACTGTTGCTGAAACTCTCTCCATCATCTTTGAAAAAGTCATGGAGAACAGGAGAGGTGTCTGATGACTGGAAGAAAGCAAATGTCACTCCAGTCTTCAAAAAAGGCAGGAAGGAAGACCCAGGTAACTACAGACCAGTCAGCCTCACCTCTATCCCTGGAAAGATGATGGAGCAGCTCATGCTGGAGGTCATCTCTAACCACATGGAAGACAAGAAGGTTGTCAGGAGTAGCCAACATGGATTTACCAAAGTGGAGATCCTGTCTGACTAATCTGATAGTCTTCTATGAAATTATGACCAAATGGGTAGATGAAGGAAGAGCAGTGGATGTCATATATCTTGACTTCATTAAAGCTTTTGATACTGTCTCCCATAATATCCTCATAGAAAAGCTCAGGAAATGTGGCACAGATGGCTGGTCAGTTAGGTGGATTGAAAACTGGCTTGACAACAGAGTTCAGAGTGTTGTTATCAGTGGCACAGAGTGAGCTTGGAAGCCTGTGGCCAGTGGTGTTCCCCAGGGATCAGTACTGGGTCCAGTTTTATTCAATATCTTTATCAATTACCTTAATGAGGAGCAAGTTCACTGATGATACCATTGGCTTTCTTGGCCACAATGGCACATTGCTGTCCCATGCATAACTTGCTGTCCACCAGCACTCCAAGGCCTTTTTCTGTGGAGCTGCTTTCTACAAGGGCAGCCCCTAACCTGCACTGGTGCATGTTGTTACTCCTCCCCAGATACAGGACCCTGCACTTGTCCTTATTAAACTTCATGAGATTTGCCTGCACCCAGCTCTCAGCCTGTCCCAATCTCATTGGATGGCAGCACAGCCTAATGGGGTGTCAGCCATACCCTCCAGTTTTGTATCATCATTGAACTTCCTGAGGGTACACTCAACCCTCTCATCCAGGTAATTAATAAAGATGCTGATACAGATGTTGAAATGTTATTCCAGAGGCAATACCATTGTCTTTTTATGGACTCACCCTTCTCCAAAGGCAGGTTGATCTTGGAGACAGATGATATTGATGTTATTGAACATGAGTGCAGTAGCATCTCACAGAAACCACACCTGTAGCCCACCAGCTACCAAAATCTTGATATGCAAACCCAATGTTTTGTCACAAATATGTATTTTGTTACATGTTTCTGAGATATTACTTCTTTGCATTCAAAAATCACCATGAGACAAAGTATGTTGCTGTTTGTTCATAAAGTGAGCATCTCACTGGTGGAAGTAAAGAAGAAAGACAGAGTAAGGACTGGTGTCACTGTTCAGATACTGAATGAAATAAGATAGATAGTAACACAAAACTTTCAACCTTTTAAGATATTTGCTATTTAATTCAATGAGAACATAATCAAGGCTGCATGGGGTGCCTTCAGAAATCTTCCTTTTAATCTCTTTCTTAACTATAGGGATAGTGATAATTTTCCAGAGATATAACAGGAGCACCACTGTTTTCTTGGCTCTCCTTTCCCTACACAATTCAAGCTCCCTGCCTGTTTCTTCCCAAGGTGGGATTTCTTTTTCTAAACATAAGCATTTATAGACCAATTGTAGTATCCTGAGCTTTTCAAGACACAAATGTGACAATGAATAAAAGATCTGTAAGGCATTTGCACTGTTCTGGATAGGCAGTTGGAGGCTCACCTCTGAAACAAAGGAAGATCAGGACTCACATAACTGAGAATTAAAATGAGGGAGAAGCACAGGAACAAAGCTATAATTTAATCTATGCGTTAAATGACATGTTGGATTTTCTGATCATCTTCCAATACTGACCCTATTTCCTAATAATGTTAATCATTTCTGCAAGAAAGAAAAGCAGATCACACAGAAAGTCTCTAGAAGCTTCAGGGTAACTCAAAGTATTAGCATACTGTTGAGAATCAATCTTATCCTCTATTGATGTGCCACTGATGTGAAAGAATGCCATTTGCATTCAGCCACAAACATTAAGCAAACAGTCAATCGGAGATGACAGGTTCTGCTCTCTCTATAATCTCACAGAGTACCTTCTCCTATAAAAATAGACACAGAAGATCTTAAGTGACTCATAATTCCACCATTTCAATTCTGAGCAGACCTGATTTTCAGTCAGGTTCACTGAGGTGTAGAGTATGCACAACTTCTTATGCAGTCCACCGAGACATGTGCTCAAACAATCTACCTCAGTTGTAAATTCTCTTGGATTGCTGCAATATCTTGTTAGTCTGTAACCCCAGTTTCAGAGGCAGCTAAACTTCAGAGTTAGACAAATAAGCAAGTTGCAGGACAATACACAAAGCATATCAGGTAACGCTAATTGCTTTTCTTAGTTAATAAAAATTCCTACCCATCCCATTCTTACTTTTGGTTTGCTTCAAAACAGTTTTGATAAGGATTTGATGCTCATGACCAGTACTTGATAAAGAGCTCACTTCTTTCATGTTTCCTTAACAAGGTATAACTTAACATAGATGAGAAATGCATAACAATCTTATGAATAAACATAAGCTATGAAACAGAAACATTTATGTGAAGTTGAAGTTACTTGGAAACAGTCCTTAAACACAAAGGGGTCCAGCAGGGATGGACCCAACTTCAAGAACGAATTCTTGAAGGCCGAGGAACAGGCTGTGCCAATTTGCCAGAAGATGAGCCACTGGGGTAGAAGGCCAGCCAGGTTGGGCAGTGAACATCTGGGTGAATTAAGGGGAAAAAGAGCATCTATCATTTTTGAAAGACAGGTGAGGTAACCCATGAAATGTTTAAGGATGTTGCTAGGTCATGTAGGAAAAAAATTAGAGAGGCAAAAGCACATTTAGAGATTAGATTGGCCACTGCTGTGAAGGACAACAAAAAATCCTTCTATAAATACATTAATAGCAAGAGGAGGGTTAAGGACAACCTCCACTCCTTGGTGGACATGGAGGGGAATATAATAACAATAGCTGAGGAAAAGGCAGAGGTACTTAACACCTTCTTTGCCTCAAATTTTACTAGCAGGACAGATTGTCTTCCAAACAACTGGCCTCCTGAGCTGGCAGATGGAGCCAGGGAGCAGTATAGTTCCCCTGTGATCCAGGAGGAAGAAGTTAGACACCGCCTTAGCTGCTTGGATCCCCACAAATCCATGGGACCAGAGGGGATCCATCCTAGGGTGCTGAGAGAGCTGGCAGATGAGCTGGCCAAGCCGCTCTCCATCATTTTTCAATAGTCCTGGTGCATGGGAGAGGTCCCAGATGACTGGAAGCCAGCCAGTGTGGTGCCCATCCACAAGAAGGGTTGGAAGGATGAGCCAGGGAATTACAGAGCTGTCATCCTGACCTCAGTGCCAGGGAAAATTATGGAACAGGTCATCTTGATTGCAATCACACAGCACTTACAGGATGGCCAAGGGATCAGGCCCAGCCAGCATGGATTCAGGAAGGGCAGGTCCTGCCTCTCCACCCTGATCTCCTTCTATGATCAGGTGACCTGCCTGGTGGATGTGGGGAGGCCTGTGAATGTAGTCTACCTGGATTTCAGCAAGGCCTTTGACACAGTCCCCCAAACCAAACTGCTGGCTAAGCTGTCAGCTCATGGCTTGGACATCAACACTCTGTGCTGGGTTAGGAACTGGCTGGAGGGCCAAGCCCAGAGAGTGGTGGTGAATGGTGCCACCTCCAGCTGGAGGCCAGTCACCAGTGGCGTCCCCCCAGGATCAGTGCTGGGCCCCATCCTCTTCAATGTCTTCATTGACGATCTGGATGAGGGGATTGAGACAGTCATCAGCAAATTTGCAGATGACACCAAGTTGGGAGCAGATGTTGAACTGTTAGAGGGCAGAGGGGGTCTGCAGAGGGACTTCAACCGACTGGACAGATGGGCGGAGTCCAACGGGATGTCATTCAACAAGTCCAAGTGCCGGGTGCTGCACTTTGGCCACAACAACCCCATGCAGAGCTACAGGCTGGGGTCTGAGAGGCTGGAGAGCGGCCAGGCAGAGAGGGACCTAGGAGTGCTGATTGACAGCTGGCTGAACATGAGCCAGCAGTGTGCCCAGGTGGCCAAGAGGGCCAACAGCATCCTGGCCTGCATTAGGAATAGCGTGGCTTGCAGGAGCAGGGAGGTCATTGTGCCCCTGTACTCTGCTTTGGTTAGGCCACACCTTGAGTCCTGTGTCCAGTTCTGGGCCCCTCAGTTTAAGAAGGACATCGAGTCACTTGAACGTGTCCAGAGAAGGGCAACAAGGCTGGTGAGAGGCCTTGAGCACAAGCCCTATGAGGAGAGGCTGAGGGAGCTGGGGTTGTTTAGCCTGGAGAAGAGGAGGCTCAGGGGCAACCTCATTGCTCTCTACAACTACCGAAGGGTGGTTGTAGCCAGGAAGGGGTTGGTCTCTTCTCTCTAGCAACCAGCACCAGAACAAGGGGACACAGTCTCCAGCTGCTCCAGGGGAAGTTTAGGCTGGAGGTGAGGAGAAAGTTCTTCACCGAGAGAGTCATTTGCCATTGGAATGGGCTGCCCGGGGAGGTGGTGGAATCACCATCACTGGAGGTGTTTAGGAAGAGACTAGATAGGGCGTTTGGTGCCATGGTTTAGTTGATTAGATAGTGTTGGATGACAGGTTGGACTCGATGATCTTAAAGGTGTTTTCCAACCTCGTTAATTCTATTCTAACAAGCCAGCATACCAAGCCTGAAAAGGCAGCTAATTCCTGAAGTGGAGAATCAAATTAAAAATCAAATATTTGCAGAGCACAGCTCCCGTGAACCTTCATTTAGTTGATAATTCGGTAGGAGAAATAATATTCAGTAGGAAAAACACTCCCCTGAAAAAAGCAGTAAGAGCAACATATACAGGCATGCTGATCGCTGACTTAACATGCAACAATAAAGATGATAATATTGAACCCAGACAAGCCTGATAAGCAGCTGGGATTCTCTTCAGGTCATCAAGATGGATTTTATGATCCTCTTCACTCAATTTCCCTTTCCTGTTACTGTGGTTGATTTTAGTGAATTTAAACTACTGTGAAACTAATCTGAAGCAGAGCAACATAGGCCTCTGTATCCTCGTTCCTCTCTGTGATAATTGTTTCCACAATTGTTCTTGTCATTGTAGTAGATGGTCTGCAAAGGAAGAGGGGGAAAAAATGTCCTTTCCTGCTATTTTTTAAAGCATGATGATAGCTTCATAAAATTTTATTATATTACTATATCAAGACTATAATGCCATACCCATACTTTATTACTGCACCAAGAGATGGAATTTGAACTCAGGCAAAATCAACATTGAAATAAGATGTGATTTGCTACCTCTGAAGACAAGGAAACATAAGAATGATTTGTTGGGAGGGCTAACAAAATAAAAGGGAAATGACCCTACTGCTGCATACCACAAAATCTCTCAGTTCCAGTCCCCTCAGAGATGAATTCCACAACTTTCTGAAAGATAATCCTTGAGATGTAATTTGGGAGACATTCTTTGGCCCATGGCTGTGATGGATGTCTGCATGTCAACAGTAATTTTTCTAGCCCAGTATCTATAACTCACAGCCCTCATGTTTGATGCCTGTACTGTCCTTGTTATCTTCTTGAAGCTTGCAAGACCATTCTAAGACAGGAGTTACACTATGATGTCCAGGTAAGCATTTCCTAAAGCTGGAATATAAATGCATAATTTCATTC
Source organism: Colaptes auratus (assembly GCA_015227895.2). Taxonomy (NCBI): domain Eukaryota; kingdom Metazoa; phylum Chordata; class Aves; order Piciformes; family Picidae; genus Colaptes; species Colaptes auratus. The sequence continues at coordinate 41,068,952 of CM037631.1, forward strand.
TTGGAGAGAGCAGAGGACAGGTTTATGTGCCTTGTCATCATAGTCACATACAAAGCTACAAATGAAATTAATCTCACCTAAGTCTGTTTTGCCTATGACAGTAAGTCATGAATGATCTCCCTGTGTTTATCTCAGCCCACAAGATTTTCCATCCTACTTTCTTCTCCCTTGTCGTCTTGAGGATGGGGACTGAGAGACTAGCTGGATGGGGTCTGGCAGCCAGTCACAGTCAACTTGCTTAGTTCCAATAGTCTATTTCAGGAATTTTAGCTCCTGGGATTTACCACTTTTCTGTAAGATGTAGAGCTGTTTTTTCAGGTAGGTAGTGATGATGCAGCAGTGAGGGACTTACAATCAATTTAGAGGCTTCAGGACCTTGGGGCAACTGTTAAAGGGATCAGGAGCTCAAGTAGTGCTCTCCTCCATCCCTCTGACATCAGTGATGGATGCGGGAACATTTAGGAAGAGTCAACAGGTCAATTCATGGCTCCAGGACTAGTATCATCAACAGGGGCTTGGATTTTAAGATCACAGGACAGTTTACAGGGCAGCAGAGATGCAAGCAACTAATGGGATGCACCTGTCCCAGATGGGGAAAAGGATTCTAGGCCAGAAGTTGGCAGGGCTCATTGATATGGCTTTAAACTAGATTCAAAGCTGGAAGAGGTTGTTAATTTCATGCTTCCCTGTGACAAACACTGGGGCAGCTCAGCAAAGGCAGAGGGATGGAGTGCTATCAAGGGCTCTCTACTTTTTGCCCTGAGGCAAGCCAAGCACAAAGCACTGGGACATGCCAAGGGAATCAAGGGAGATTCACCTAAGAGGGTTGCATGGCCAGCACAGCTGAAGTGCCCCTACGCAAATGCACGCAGGATGAACTAAGGGCCACTGAGCTGATGGAATGTTATGACATAGTGGCTATTACTGAAACTTGGTAGGATGATTTCCATAACTGGAATGTAGGGATAGATGGCTACAAGTTCTTTAGGAAGGACAGGCAGGGGAGGAGGTGTTGCTCTCTCTATCAGTGACCAACTGGAATCAGTGGAACTCCACCTGGGCAAGGATGATGAGCTGGTTGAGACCATACTACTTTAAACTAGATTTGAAGGGGGAAGGGGGAAGCCTCCCGCTGGCCTGTGACAAACAGAGGGCAGCTCACCAGAGGCAGAGGGATGAAGAGCCCGGTAAGGGCTCTCAACTTGCTGCCCTGAGGCAAGACACGAATGACACACCAGGACACTCTGTGGAAACCAAGGGGAACTGGCACAAGAGGACAACAGGGCCAGCCCAGCTGAAGTGCTTCTATGCAAATGCACACAGCTTGGGCAACAAACAGGATGAATTAAGGGCCACTGTGCTGCTGGGGATGCCATGACATAGTGGCTATTACTGAAACTTGGTGGGATGATTCCCATGACTGGAATGTAGGGATAGACAGGTATAAGCTTTTTAGGAAGGATAGGCAGGGAAGGAGAGGAGGAGGTGTTGCCCTCTATGTCAAGAACCAGCTGGAATCAGTGGAGCTCCACCTGGGGAGGGATGATGAGATGGTTGAGAGTGTATGGGTAAAAATCAAAGGTAAGACAGGGGAAGGAGATATTACTGTGGGGGTCTCCTACAGGCCACCTGACCAGCAGAACCAAGCAGATGAGGCCCTCCACAGGCAAATAGAAGCAGCTTCCAGGTCACAAGCCCTGGTCCTCATGGGTGATTTTGACCACCCTGACATCTGCTGGAGGGACAACACAGCAAGGCACCAGCAATCCAGGATGTTCCTGGACTGCATAGAAGACAACTTCCTCCTCCAAATGGTAGAGGAACCAACAAGAAAAGGTGCTATGCTGGACCTTGTTCTCACCAACAGGGAAGGGCTGGTAACCAATGTGAGGCTCAGAGACAGCCTTGGCTGCAGTGACCATAAAGGAGTTGAATTTAATACCCTCAGGGCAATCAGGAGGACCTATTCTAAGCTTACAACCTTAGACTTTAGGCATGCAGACTTTGATCACTTCAGGGATCTGCTAGCCAAAGTGTCGTGGGACAAAGCCCTGGAGGGAAAAGGGACTCAGGACAGCTGGTCAGTATTCAAGGACCACCTCCACTGTGTCCACTGTATACCAACAAAGAGAAAAGCAGGAAAGAATGCTAGGAGGCCTGCCTGGGTGCTACTGGACACACTGTTACTTAAAAAGAAACTCTACAGAAAGTGGAGGAAAGGACAGCTAGAATGGGGGGTATATAAGGAAGCTGCCTGGGCAGCAAGAGGCCTGGTTAGGAATGCCAAAGCACAATTTGAATTGAATCTAGCCAGGGAGGTTAAAGAGAACACTAAGAATTTCTACAGGCATATTAATGGCAAGAATAAGAGTAGGGAAGGTGTGGGCCCCCTCAGAAAGGAAACTGGTGAAATGGCCACAAGTGAAAAGGCTGAGGTTCTCAATAACTTCTTTACCTCAGTCTTCACTGCAAGGCCCTCCAGCCACACTCCTGGTGTCATGGAAGACGATGCCCGGGACAGGGAGGAAGAACTGCCCATTGTAAGTGAAGATCAGGTTCGTGATCACCTGAAGAACCTGAAAGTGTTCAAGTCCATGGGACCCAATGGGATACACCCACGGGTGCTGAGAGAACTGGCAGATGAGGTTGCTAAACCCTCTATTATATTCCAAAAGTCATGGCAGACTGGGGAAGTCCCCACAGATTGGAAAAGGGGAAACATAACTTCCATTTTCAAAAAGGGAAAGAAGGAGGAACCAGAGAACTATAGGCAGTCAGTCTCACCTCTGTGCACGGAAAGATCATGGAGCAGATCCTCCTGGAGGCACTACTGAAGAATAGTGAAGAGGTGATTGGGAGCAGTCAGCATGGCTTTGCCAAGGGCAAAACCTGCCTGACAAACCTGGTGGCCTTCTATGAACATGTGACAACATTAATAGATGAGGGGCAAGCAACTGATGTCATTTACCTGGACCTGAGCAAAACCTTCAACACTGTACCGCACCACATCCTGGTCTCCAAACTGGTAATACATGGGTTTGATGTGTGGACCACTAGATGGATAAAGAACTGGCTTGATGGCCACACCCTGTTGTGAAGAGGTTATTAAATTTATGAAGATGAAATATGAATTATGAAAATATTATTTTTATTATTTATCAAATTATTAATAACCGATGAATCAACAACTTATATACATGTTCTAGTGCACGTTCGTGAAATACATTCCATAAGTGGCTTAGTATAATGATTAGAACTTAATTAAACTATCTACAGACTATTTCTATATTTTATATAATGAAGGGTGCAGTTCCGCCGCTTGGCCGCTAGATGGCAACTCGGCAGAACGCGGGCGGCATCTGGCTATATACAGCAATATTACAATCTTTCTGTGTGTCAGCGATTACTCTGCTACACGCGGATACTTTGAACTGAGCGCTAGTGGGTGGAAAGCACGTGGAAGATACTCTGTAGCTGTTGTTTGTAGCAAGGTGGGGGTCCGGCCAACTACTGCTGCTGGACCAGTTCCTAGTCGAGTTGGACGGTGGTGTTGGGTACTGTCTCCTCTCTCCGCAGCAGTGGAGAGGGAATAATGGAACCTGGGCTTAGCTCGGAAGCAGGTTCCCTTCAGGACTCGGTCAGTTTCCTCCAGACAATAGGGATAGGTCCTGGTCAGGTTCGGCCCGTAGGGTCAGCCCTGGGAGTCGGCTCACACGGCAGGGCGGGGCGACGGTTGCCAGTAGACGGGCTCAGAGGTTCCGGGTCGGACAACAATAGCTATGGGGTCGGCCCCATGGTGACGGGTCTCGAGGCTGAGGTAAACAGCCTCAGAGAGAGAATGCAGCTGCACTGAGCTGTGGCTTCTCCGTTACTGGGCTTAAAGGAACAACGGGACGATCGGGGTAGTCCCGGGTTTGGTGCAGTATAGGCACGAACAATGCTTTAGTCTTCCCTGGGGTTTACAGGGCTTGGAGCGGCACACGTGGCGGCTCTTCTCCCGCTATGGCGGGGCTGGGTATATGAGGACTTAGTCTCTATCAAGTCCATTCTCCCTAACAGCTGGGCAGATCTTACCCTCGGGGGATGATCCAGTCCTCGGGTAGCGCGGTAGGCTCTCCCGGTCGGTACGACTGGCTGTGGCAACGCTGGCTTCTCAGGCTCAGCGAAGGTCCTCCCTCTGGGGTGATCCTCACAATCAGAGTCCTTCCAATGATGCAGAGGCTTCAGTATGCATGCATGTATGATAGAAGCTAACAACAATAAGCTCAATGGCAGAGGCTGTGGCTCGAGAGCAGCTCTCTTGAGCAAGTACAGAGACAAAGTGGAAGAGGGGGCAACTTGTTTACCAACTGGGGTAATACTTATAGATTCCTTGAGGCTGGGTTTGACCAATGGGCACTCTCATAGACAACTGGCTTCAGCCTATAGAAAGCGTGAAGCTAGAATTATGCCCATACTTGGTGTTTGCACAAGTACTGCATGTGCTGAGTGCGTGCTGGCCTGGCTAATGCCTTGGCTTTTGTCTTCCTCCTGAAGGAGGGGAAACTTGTCCACATGCTGGGACCAGATCTAGTATCTGGGCAGAAAGTGCCTTCACCACACACCCAAAGAGTGGCTGTCAACGGGTCCATGTCCCAGTGGAGGCCAGTGACAAGTGGAGTCCCTCAGGGATCAGTTCTGGGACCGGTCTTGTTCAACATCTTTGTGGGTGACATGGACAGTGGCATCGAGTGCACCCTCAGCAAGTTTGCTGATGACACCAAGCTGTGTGGTGCAGCGGACACACTGGAGGGAAGGGATGCCATCCAGAGGGACCTGGACAGGCTGGAGAGGTAGGCACAAGCCAACCTCATGAGGTTCAACAAGACCAAGTGCAGGGTCCTGCATCTGGGCCGAGGCGATCCCAGGCACAAATACAGGCTGGGCAGTGACTGGCTGGAAAGCAGCCCTGAGGAGAGAGACTTGGAGGTGCTGGTGGACAAGAAGCTCAACATGAGCTCTCAATGTGCACTTGCAGCCCGGAAAGCCAATCAGATCCTGGGCTGCATCAGGAGAAGTGTGGCCAGCAGGTCAAGGGAGGTGATTCTCCCCCTCTACTCAGCTCTGGTGAGACCCCACCTGGAGTACTGCGTCCAGTTCTGGAGCTCCTATTCCAAGAGGGATCTGGAGGTGCTGGAAGGTGTCCAGAGAAGGGCCACGAGGATGATCAGAGGGCTGGAGCACCTCTCCTATGAGGACAGACTGAGAGAGTTGGGGCTGTTCAGTCTGGAGAAGAGAAGGCTCCGAGGTGACCTCATTGTGGCCTTCAGTATCTGAAGGGGGCCTACAAGAAGGCTGGGGAGGGACTTCTCAGGCTATCAGGGAGTGATAGGACTAGGGGGAATGGAATGAAGCTGGAGGTGGGGAGATTCAGGCTAGACGTGAGGAGGAGGTTCTTCCACATGAAAGTGGTGAAGCCCTGGAATGGGTTGTCGAGGGAGGTGGTTGGGGCCCCATCCCTGGAGGTGTTTAAGACCAGGCTGGATGAGGCTCTGGCCAGCGTCATCTAGTGTGGCATGTCCCTGCCCATAGCAGGGGAGTTGGAACTAGGTGATCCTTGTGGTCCCTTCCAATCCTGACTGATACTATGATACTATGATACTATAGGGGTGAAGATTAAATTGAAGACAGGGGAAGGTGATGTTACTCTAGGGGTCTACTACAAGCCACCTGACCAGTAGAACCAAGCAGATGAGGCACGCCACAGGCAAATAGAAGTGGCTTCCTGTTCACAAGGCCTGATCCTTGTGGGGGATTTCAACCACCATGACATCTGCTGGAGGGACAACACAGCTAGGTACCAGCATTCCAGGGTGTTCCTGGAATGCCTTGATGAAAATTTCCTTCTCCAACTGGTAGAGGAACCAATGAGAAAAGGTGCCACGCTGGACCTTGTTCTCACCAATAAGGAAGGGCTGGTGACCAATGTGAGGCTCAGGGGTAACCTTGGCTGCAGTGACCACGAAGCAATAGAATTTAAGATCTTCAGGGCAACTAGGAGGACGTATCCCAAACTTATAACCCTGGAATTTAGGCATGCAGACTTTGATCTCTTTAGGGATCTGCTAGCCAAATTATCATGGGACAAAGGCCTAGAGAGAAGAGGGGCCCAGGACAGCTGGTCAGTGTTCAAGGATCACCTTCTCCGTGCCCAGGAGCAAAGTATACCCACAAAGAGGAGAGCAGGAAAGAATACTAGGAGACCTGCCTGGATGAGCAAGGAGCTCCTGGACATGCTGGCACATAAGAAGAAACTCTACAAGGAGTGGAAGAAAGGACAGCTGGAATGGGGGGGCATCTAAGAAGCTGCCTGAGATGCAAGAGATGTGGTTAGAAAAGCTAAAGCTCAGTTAGAATTAAATCTAGCCAGGGAGATCAAGGGGAACAATATATAGGTGTATTAATGGTAAAAAGAAGACTAGGGAAGGTGTGGGTCCCCTCAGAAAGGAAACTAGTGAACTGGTGGCAAGTGACATGGAGAAGGTTGAGGTTCTCAATGACCCTTTTACCTCAGTCTTCACTGGCAAGGGCTTCAGCCACACTCTCAGAATAATGGAAGATAATGGCAGGGACTGGAAGAAAGAACTGCCCATGGTGAGTGAAGATCAGGTTTGTGACCACCTGAAGAACTTGAAAGTGTTCAAGTCCATGAGACCCGATGGGACACACCCATGGGTGCTGAGGGAACTGGCACATGAGGTTGCTAGGCTGCTCTCTATTATATTCCAAAAAGTCATGGCAGTCCGGGGAGGTCCCCACTGACTGGAAAAGGGGAAACATGACTCCCATTTTCAAGAAGAGAAAGAGGGAGGACCCAGGAAACTACAGGCCAGTCAGTCTCACCTCTGTGCCCCGTGAGATCATGGAGCACATCCTCCTAGAGGTACTGTTGAGACAGAAGAATAACAAAGAGGTGATTGGGCACAATTAGCAAAGCTTCACCAAGGGCAAATCCTGCCTGGAAAACCTGGTGGCCTTCTATGACAAGGTCACAACATCAATAGATGAAGGCCAAGCAACTAACGTCATATACCTGGACCGGAGCAAAGCCTTTGACACTGTCCTGCACACTATCCTGGTTTCAAAGCTGCATGGGTTTGATGGATGGACCATTCAGTGGATAAAGAACTAGTTTCATGGCCACACCCAAAGGGTGGCTGTCAATGGGTCCATGTCCAAGTGGAGGCCAATGACAAGTGGAGTGCCTCAGGGATCAGTCCTGGGACCAGTCTTGTTCAACATCTTTGTTGGTGACATGGACAGTGGCATTCAGTGCACCCTCAGCAGGATTGATGATGACACCAATCTGTGTGGTGCAGCAGACACACTGGAGGGAAGGGATCCATACAGAGGGACCTTGACAGGCTGGAGAGGTGACATGACAACCTCATGAGGTTCAACAAGACCAAATGCAGGTCCTGCACCTAAGTTGAGGCAATCCCAAACACAAATATAGGCTGGGCAGCAACTGGCTTTAAAGCAGCCTTGAAGAAAAGCACTTGGGCACTGGTGGATGAGAAGTTCAACATGAGCCATTAGTGTGCACTTTCAGCCCAGAAAGCAAATCACATCCTGGGTTGCATCCAGAAAAGCACAGCCAGCAGGTCGAGGGAGGTGATTCTCCCCATTTACTCCACTCTGGAGAGACCCCACCTGGAGTACTGCATCCAGTTCTGGAGCTCCTTTTACATGAAGCATCTGGACATGGTGGAACATGTCCAGAGAGTGGCCACAAGGATGATGAGAGGGCTGGAGCACCTCTCCTGTGAGGACAGACTGAGGGAGTTGGGGCTATTCAGTCTGGAGAAAAGAAGGCTCCATGGAGACCTTGTTGTGGCCTTAAGGGAGCCTACAAGAAAGCTGGTGAGGGACTTTTTAGGGTGTCAGGTAATGATAGAACTAGGGGGAATGGAGCAAAACTAGAAATGGGTAGATTCAGATTGGATGTTAGGAAGAAATTCTTCACCATGAGGGTGGTGAGACACTGGAACAGGTTGCCCAGGGAGGTGGGGGAAGCCCCATCCCTGCAGTTTTTTAAGGCGAGGCTGGATGTGGCTCTGAGCAACCTGATCTAGTGTGAGGTGTCCCTGCACATGGCAGCGGGGTTGGAACTAGATGATCCATGAGGTCTCTTTCAACCCTAGCAATTCTATGATTCTGTGATTTAATAGATGTATAGTATGAGTGGCTTTATCATCTTACAAACTGATTATGCCTTGCTCATGGTAAATTCACCACCATTTATAAAATGCCATTAGTGCAAATGGATGCAAAGTTACACCACTGAATTGATGTAAGGATGTTCTCTGCTTTTGATTCTCAAAAAGTATCCTCACTAGGGAAAAACCTTAGAAAACTATCAAAGAATGGTAAAACCTGGACTGTTGCTTCTCCATTCTGCAACATCTGATGGCCTCTAATCTCAACCCACTGCTTCAACTTTCTCAGCTGTAGGTCATGTTCCAATTTCCTCTTCAGACTCTTTTCTCCCAGGAGCACCATGGAGACAGGACGATTAAAACTAGATTATTTTGAAAAAGAAAAACAACAAAACACTAATCACTGGAAAATAAGACTCACCTTTATGTATCTAAAGGGAGCTGCAGAAGGCACAACAAAAGCACAGTAGGTCCTTGCTACACAGGTTTTCCAATAGAGTCAGTTCCAAAAGAAGAAAACAAGTCTGAAAGCTTATGAATGACATAGCCCTGTGCAAAATATTCTGCCCTGTATGGAAGCCACATTCTCACTTCACCTTTCCCAAAGATAGAGGTCCCTGATGTTCTCTGATTGTCCCCACTCCATCTGTCAATATTATTCTGAAAGATGAGCAAATGCAAAAGCAATCAGTTCTTAAAGTCTATATCATACCTTCGTTTGCACAATAAACAGCATTTTTTATGTAGGCAAAAAGAGAGAGAATAAAACAAACCTTTCATCTTCTCCCATTAAAGCCAAATTATAACTTCTTTTTCATGTCGTTATTCTTTTCCCCCCTCTGCAGTCCCTGGAGAATGAGCACAGTGTTTTCTTCATAAACAGATCACACACACTTGAAAATGTCACTCTTAACAATGAATTATCCCCAATGTACAGAGAGCACTGTGGTCATCAATAGTTCTTTCTGTAAGCCCTAAAGGCTCTAAACCACGGATAAAAAGGAAAGGAAGAGAAAAGGATTACAGGGTAAATAATTTTGACTAGTATTAAGAATTTAACATGCTGGATGGCACAATCAGCTAACAAAAGTAATGAATCACATGGAATGGTCTGCCAAACAGCTTACTCTCACTGTACTGCATCCCTCTGTCAGTAGCTAACATATGCAAAACCCACCAAATCATAGGTGACAGTATCTAATAGATTTCTTAGTCTGAACAGCTCTACTTTCAAGCTAAAAGTAAAAAATTCAATTCATTTTAGAATGACAAACATCTTGGTTTTGAAGATTCTAGCCTTTCCAGTTAATTAAGCACAGATCATCAAAACACTTAAAATAGTCAAAATGGAAGCTTTGAATTAGTACAAACCACTTTGCTTGTTCTAGTATTTTGTTCCAGAAGGCATTAAGAAATGTCAATAATTCTGTTAATTAATAATGCCCCATAGTGTTTCATTGGTGGGTATGAAAGGGCTCTGAAAGGCATAAACATTACTATTCCCTTTTTACAAATGGGGAAACTGAGACAAAGTGACTTGTGAGGAAGAGTGTCCTGGTCCAGGAAAAGGAAGCAAACTCTGAATTTCAGTCCAGGAAATTACTATAAATACCATAAAGCTGACAGTATAAGGCTTGGTAATATTGATCGTTCTTTTAAAAAGAAAACATCAAATTAATTAATGTTTAAAAATTGAAATTTCAAAACTTAAATGAAAATTATTACATCACAAAGGAATCATAGAGTGGTCTGGGTTGGAAGGGACCTCCGAAGGTCATCTAGTCCAACTCCCTCTGCAGTCACCAGGAGCATTTTCAACTAGATCAGGCTGCCCAGAACCCTATTGAATCTCCAGGGATGGGGCTCCAGCCACATCGCTGGGACCTGTTCCAGTGTTTCACCATCCTCATAGTAAAGAACCTGTTCCTAACATTAAATCTAAATCTGTTCTTTTCTAGTTTGAAGCCATTGCCCCTCATCCTATCACCACAGGCCCTTCTAAAATGTTTCTCTCCATCCTTCTTGTAGCCCTCTTTAGGTCCCTGTGAGGTCTCTCTGAAGCCTCCTCTTCTCCAGGCTGAACAATCCCAGCTCCCTCAGCCTGACATCATAGCAGAAGTGCTCCAACCCCCTGATCATTTTCATGGCCCTTCTCTGGAACTGCTCCCTCGGGTCCATGTCCTTTCTCTGTTGAGCGCTCCAGATCTAGACACAGTACTCCAGGTGAGGTCTTACCAGAGCAAAATAAAGTAGCAGAATCACCTCTCCGGATCTGCTGGCAAGGCATTTTTTGATGCAGCTTCTCGTCCATCAGCACCCCCAGGTCCTTTTCCATGGGACTGCTTTCTATCACCTCATCCCCTAGTCTGTATTGATAGGGAGGATTGTTCCAGCCTAGGTGCAGAACCCTGCACTTGCTCTTGCTGAACCTCATGAGTAAGAACATCAAGTACCATATGAGGTCCATTGGGGACTCTCCTACACAACAGAGAAACTGAAAACAGAGTAGGACTTAATGGGTAGATAAAAACAGAATGGCAGCAGAATTTTAGAAATAAAGTCCAAAAGAAAAAAATACAGAAGGATACACAAAACACATAAAACATCTCTTTGTAAGTGTGGCAATCATAGCAATAAGTGGTGTTAGCAATCTGGCAATATAAGCTTAGAGCTTGACATAGTGGTAGGCCATGCTTAGGGTAAGTGTAGAAGTAGCTAGCCGTTTAGCAAAACAGTGCTGTGCCTGCAGCATGTAACTAAAGCAAGGTACTGGTAGCTATAAACACAGAGAGTTATCTTGGAATAACAGGATACATAGATCAATCAACAACCTCGCGTGATTATTAGTAGTTTAACAAATAATGTATAATAGTACGATATGGGGGCAGTTGTGGGGAACCAATGAAGCTATGCCAACAATGCTCTCTGAGTCTATATAAGCTGTAGAGGTTCCTTAATTGAATGAACAATACCAGATCATACTGGTTGTCCGTATTGATTCCGTATGCCATTGTCAACATGCAAGTACATTTTGAATAAGAATAAACCAAGAAACAGTTGAATGAATTACAACTAATCAATCACTACAAGGGAGAAACATCTAATGCCTTTCTTGTGCCAGTTGTCTGGTAAAAATGTGGCCAGATATTTTACAACCAGAAAGGAAGAATTAGTTTGATAGTTCTTAGGAACATAGGTGGCCTCAAATGTGCTGCATACAATGATGTCCTCTTTTTGGTTTTCAGAGAACCACACTGAGCTCTTACAGAAAAGGAGCAAATGTCTGGAAGACTGGAAAAAAGAGAAGTTAAGTGACCATCTTTAAAGCAGGATAAAAAGAATGGTAGAGGAGTTTAAACTCCCAGGAAAGTACCATCATACATAAACTATTTGCAAATATTTAGATGAGAGTGGGGAGAAAAATTACAGCCAGTATGACTTTCTTAAGAATTAATCATGTCAAATAAATTATTTTTCCTTCCCTGGGAGGGTAACAGGCTTTACAGCCAGTGAAAAAGTAACAGATAACCTATATTACAATTCTAGTCTGACTTTCTTGCTGTTTGATACACTGTTCTCAGAAGGAAGCTTAGGAAAGGCCTGTATCTTGGATATAAAAATGACTGGAAAATTACATTCAAGGAGTAGCTATCAAGGGTTTGCCTTTAAAGTGGAACGATACAAAAGGTGGAGTTCCCAAGGAGTTGATCTTTAGCTTAATGCTCTTACATATCTGCTCAGAGGAATACAGACTGTGTTTATTAAATACAGAGTGGATATCAAGCTGCAAACACATTAGAAGGCAGGATTAAAATCCAAAGGGAGAAATTGTTTGGAGAAGACAACAACAACAACAACAACAACAACAACAACAACAACAAAAGGCAAAAAAGCCCTGATGCAACTTAATAAGAACACTTAGAGGACGTAAGTATGTGCAAGCAAATAAAAAATGATTGGGAGAAAAGATGGCTTAGGTAAGAAGTAACCTGGGAAAAGTTTTGGGATTCTGGTTGATCATCACTGGCTGTATATATGTGAATAGTGTAGTGAAGTATCTATAGTCCTGTGTGGTATATAATGTACATAAGTTACGTCTTCCAATGCACTCACTAGTTGTAGGATCTTTAATGAAACCTAAAGTTCACTTCTGAATATTGAACATCAGGAGTATTACAGATGAACTAGACACTGTTGGGGGAAAAAAGTACAGGGTTGATAGTGGTTTGGAAGTCATGTTCTATAAGAAAATCACAGGATCACAGGATGTTAGGGGCTGGAAGGGATCTCCAGAGATCAAGTCCAGCCCCCTTACCAGAGCAGGACTATATAACCATATAATCTAGCACAGGTCACACAGGAACTCATCCAGACTGGTCTTGAAAGTCTCCAGAGAAGGAGACTCCACAACCTCTCTGGGGAGCTTGTTCCAGTGCTCCATGACCCTCAAATTTAAGAAGACCTTCTTCATGCTGAGGTGGAACTTTCTGTTTTTTAGTTCTTGTTCTATCACAGGGTACAAGGGATAAGAGCCTGTCCCCTCCCTTTTGACATTCAGACCTGAGATATTTATAAGCATTTATTAAATCCCCTCTCATGCTTCTGTTGGACCCTCTCAAGTAGATCCCTGTCCCTTTTTAACTGGGGAGCCTAGAATGGGATGCAATACTCCAGGTGAGATCTCACCAAGGCAGAGTAGAGGGGCAGGAAAGCTTCCCTCGATCTGCTGGACACACTCCTCGTAATGCACTCCATGTGGTGGTTTAGGCTGGGTGCTGGCCCTGATGTCACTGCACAGGCCACACCTAGGATGTTCCAAAAGGGGGGCCCAGTCCAGTGGGTGGTCACAGGAAGCTAGGTATTTCACCTATAATTCCCTGCTCCTCTATAAGACATCTGCACGGGGGTCCTCTCACTCTCTTTCTTCCCTCACCGCTGCCTAAGTAAAATGGCATGAGCTGCCTCCCTTGGGCCTGCCCAGGCCCAAGGCTGGGTTGGGGGTGAAGTAAGAGCCCTGGGGGGGGTTGGGGTGTACCCCCAGGTGGGGATGGGACGTTCTTGGGTACGTTCGGTGATCTCTCTCTACTTTTTTTTGTCATGGTGCTTGTGGTTTTCTGTAAAACTCTAATTGTTTTTTTTTCTTCCATTTAAACTTTCCACCTTTTTTTTTTCCCAATCCATTTTGTCTGAGTCTTTCTTTTGCCTGTGGTGGGAGAATTGGCCTCCCAACCCACTACAGTTAATGGCGTAGCCAGGGCAGGAGTTGGTTGCTGTGGCAAACTGCAGATCAGATTGCAAAAGATGGAGAGTTTAAGTCAGATCTGGGGCGTTGCTGGTTTGGAAGTTGGGTTCAAGTTTTCTTGCCGGGGCGACGGTGTGAGCTTTTTGTGGATTGTACAAGGACACCTAGTGCATGGCCTATGGCATGGAAGTCCCTCCTGTTGCTCGAGAGCAGCAATGGGTGGCTCTTTCTGTGACTTTCTGCTCAGGGTAGCATAAGAATGATTAGGGTAGCCTAAGAATGTGAGACCTGCCTTTTTCCTCATCGTTCTCTGGGGAGTGGCGAGCGGCAGGGAGCACAGTGGGGGAAGGGCAGCGGCAAGAAGAGCGAAGTCGGCCCACTGTCACTGCGAGGGAGGGCCACCTGCGGTGAGCGGACAAGCGACGGCTTCTGAAACCCGAGAAGGCGAGCTGGGACTTCAGCTGGAAAGCCGTTCTCAAAGGCTCTGGGAACACATTCATGGCTTTGACGAAAAAAAAACATTTGAGTGCCCAAAGAGGTGGAGGTGACTTTGATTCTGCATCGTGGCGACACAGATGGCGGGATCCGGGCCATGCTGCATTCAAGCAGCAGCGGCAGCACCACCCGTGCCGTGCTGTGTTCAGGTGGCGGCAGCTGTAAAATCTTTTCCCTGGTTTTTCGGACATGTTCCAAAAACGGCACCTAGCACCTGGCTCTGCCTCCTCTCTTCTCAGTGAGTTGTGGTGCAGCCGCCCCCCCTCCCAGGGGAGGGCTGTGAAGCGGATGCGGTCATGCCTCGGTACGCGAACGGCCAGTGGGGGGGCGATGTACCTACAATGTGCATTTGCATAGCCTCGGACCACAGCTGGAAGCAGTCAGCTGCGTCTCCCTGGACGGATGGAAAAAAGCAGTCATGGAGCCTGATTGCTCCAACTGGCTTGCCCCAGGGGTGGTGTCCTGAATGGACAAAAAAGTCTCAAAATTGCTCTGAACCAGACAATGAGGCAGAAGCTAGTAGATCTGGTTCTTTAGGCTTACCTGAACATGTTTCAGAGGCAGAATGAGCCAGGTGGGCGTGCTTTTGGCCACATTTGGAAAGGCTTTCTATAGGTTGCAATATCAGGGTTTTATCCCTAGATCTGTGTTGCTACTGGCCATTATTGTCTCAGGAAATCTATAAGTACCACCCCAAAGAGCCAGAGCATTTGTCTTGCAATTGTCCATGCTCTGGAAGGAACCATAAGCTTCACTTGGAAGCCAAACTGTGTTTCAGTTTACCCAGACAAGACAGCAAAGACCCCTCACTATTTTCAGCGTTGTAAAACCCAGGGAACAGACACGTGTCTTGCCAGGCCAAGAGGAGCTGAATCCCCGGGAGAGCTTGCTTTGACTGGAGCAAGGAGCGAGTGCTGCTGCAATAGGATTACAGCTGAGGAACCTCCTCTCTACAAAGCTTTCAGCTACAATACCTTCGGGAGCAAATCCTGCCTCAGCGATAAGCTGCAGACACCAACAGAAAGTGAAACGGTGCTTCTGCAGCTCCCACGTGGTCGACGCCATTTTGGTTTGTCTAGATCTTAGCGTGTGCCATGAGGTATCAGGATCAGTGAGTAATTACAATATCTGATTTTTATAAGCATCTATTGAAGGTCTGTTGCCCTAGGGAATTATGGAGTTCCCCCTGCCCCATTGTGGGCAATCGCCAGCTTCATTGCCAATGTTCCTTTTCTTTACAGTTTAAAGTGCTGTTTGTTGTTTCCAGATTTTTGTACATATTGTTTAAATTGTTACTTGTTCCTGCTGGTGAGGTATCTTTTCCATAACATCCCGAACCTGTAAATAGGTTTTATTTAATTTTTTTGGCAGAATTTTTATGATTAATCAAATTAATAATTTAATATAAAAAATAAATAAAACTATTATTTTTATTAATCGCTCTGCTTATTGAATATTAAAATATCCTTTTAATAGACTACAACAGGTGGAAAAAGCCACTGAGTAAATGTAAATGCAAATAAAGGCTTGGCTGAGAAGTTGTGAGGTTTTTCCAGGTGACCAGGATGTCCCAAGAAGTACATGAAGAATTCACACTGCAGAAGAATGACTCTGCATTGCTGGGAGGTTCCATCATATGAGGAAGAAGAACTGGAATGGACTAATACTTGAGCATGAATGAGAGACTGTGTGGAAGGATGCCCAGATGAAGACATGGACTTTCGCTCGATATGTCATCAGAAGAGTTCTAATTTGATGATATGTTTTGGGTGCAGGAATTATGGTATGAAATAAGGGGTGGCATGTGGTGGTTTAGGCTGGGTGCTGGCCCTGATGTCACTGCACAGGCCACACCTAGGATGTTCCAAAAGGGGGGCCCAGTCCAGTGGGTGGTCACAGGAAGCCAGGTATTTCACCCATAATTCTCTGCTCCTCTATAAAACATCTACACGGGGGTCCTCTCACTCTCTTTCCTCCCTCGCCGCTGCCTAAGTAAAATGGCATGAGCTGCCTCCCTTGGGCCTGCCCAGGCCCAAGGCTGGGTTGGGGGTGAAGTAAGAGCCCTGGGGGAGGTTTGGGTGTACCCCTAGGTGGCGATGGGATGTTCTTGGATACGTTCAGGGATGTCTCTACTTTTTTTTGTCATGGTGCTTGTGGTTTTCTGTATAACTCTCATTGTTTTTTTTCTTCCATTTAAACTTTCCACCTTTTTTTTTTGCAATCCATTTTGTCTGAGTCTTTCTTTTGCCTGTGGTGGGAGACTTAGTCTCCTAACCCACTACACTCCAGTATACCATTGGCCGTCTTGGCCACCAGGGCACATTGCTGTCCCATGGATAACTTCTTGTCCGCCAGGGCATGAGATGCTGAAGGAATAGTGATTTTTTTGTTTGGTTGGTTGATTGTTGTTGTTGTTTTGGGTTTTTTTTCAGTCTACAGTAAAGAATACTGACAGAAGGCATCATAAATATCCTCAAAATCCTGCGTATGGACATGATATCCACGATTGCTAGGACTTTAATTAAGGGCTGAAACTGTAAGCAGAAAAAAAAGAAAAAAGTAAAAAAGCTTAGGTACTACAATAGCTCACTGAGGATAGTGGAGCACTGGAGCAGATTTCCTGGCACCTTTTGGAATCCCAACCATCAGCCTATTTTAAGAGTAAATTACAAACAACCTTCAGAGGAGTAGTCACACCTTGGGGAAGACAGGTTGTCCTGGTTGGGCATGACCAGGCCCAAACAGGTTTCAGTAAGAGCCCCTAAGAAGCAGGGGGAGATAAACAAAAGAAAACATGCACAGAGACTTGTCCAGACTTGCCAGCAGCATAAAGTCAGCAAACCTGTTTGGCAGGTACCCTGACCGCTCACCACTCTGCTGATGCTCAGAAGGTGATTGGCTAAGTTTCAAATCACTTTGCTGCCAGTGGTCAGTTTTGTTTCAAAAGCAGTTAAATAGAGGGGTTCTTTTGTAACCCTTCCCTTTTTTCCTCTTGGCTCCTGCCCCTCTCGTGGCCTGCTGGCTGTGTGCTACTCACCCATCCCCCTCTGGCACTCACCATGCGGTTTCAGTTTTACTTTCAGTTTGGACAACGTGCTTGGATCCTATTTTACTTTTCCCTGGCTTTACAAAATTATACCAAGAACATAATTCTGGATTGTAATATTTTCCTGACTGCTGCTCTCAACACCATGTCTTGGACTGATCTGAATTTTACGGACTGAATGTTTCTTCCATAAGTGATCCTGATTATTGACTTCATAAAAGCATATTGGACATTAATTTCTTTCTTTCTGCCTTTGCTCCATCAGGGAGTGAAGGAGACCCACCTCGTTACCGAGTCAGGAATTGCGGCTCCTCCTTCCCTTCAACTTTGAGTTTGATATCAGAAGTATAGTTACTTTAATCGAATCCTTCCTCAACCTAGAGTGTTCATATCATTAGTATTATCAACGTTTTGTGTAAGTAATTCCCCCACCGGATACATGAACCTGAACAAATTGTAAATAAGTTTATTGACATTTGGTACAGAAGTTGGTACAGAAGTTTATTACTAATAAATTTATTAATAGTTTTATTAACTGTCCCGCTTATCAAACGCTAGTAGCCTTTTTACCGATCATTACACAGGTGGACTAGTGACTTTCTGACTTTTTTTAAAAGAGCAATTTCTCTGTGATAAAGGTAAAGACCTTTTAAAAAGAAGCTTCAAAGGCACCTAATTTTAACAGGAAATTTTGGAAATCCAATTCAGGATGTAAAAACTCCGATTCTGAGTTTGTCATAATCTGGTAATGCAATGATTTTATTCTGTGTATCACCAACACCAGCTACAAAGAAAAAGTTTTGGAGAAAGATTTTAAAATATTCAGATTAGTATAACTGTTTCCAGTATAGAGCTGCAATTTCTGCAATGGATACTGAATAACTGGATGCTGATTTTCCTTCTCAAAGAGTACTCTTGGAAGTGCAGCCTTGTTGAGCCTAGAAATATTGTACTTGAATTCGCAGCACTGCAGATTCTCTTAGAATCTCTATGTTATTCCTGCTCATGATAACAAAAGCTATTTTGCTCTTGGGGCAAGAACTCCATGTGAAGCTCCTGCCCCCCCAGATATTAGTCCTCTTCAGTTTTTCTGTGATATGAGGTTAACAGCTCCTGAGACCTGTGGAATTTGAATCCAACAGAAAATATGAAGTTTGAAAGTCTGGGGATGGTGGTGCCCACATATTTCTCCCCTTCTTTGTTCCCATTTAAGGCTTCATACCTTAAACAATAATCTTATTGTTCTGTTGTCATTGTGCCTTGATTTAGCAATATCCATTCTTTTCATGCCTATCTATTTTCAGCTCCTTACATATTTTCTAAGCTTATTTGCAACAGGACAAGGCTGTAAATGTAAAAGCTCTCCATTCCTGGGGTGTCTTGGACTGCTCTGACTCTACAAAGAGGCTGAGTTCCCTCAGTTGCCAGGAAGAGCCAAAAGCAATCAGCCACATGGAGATATATTTTTACTGTCATTCTCTTCAAATATCTGCATATTAGTATCATACAGAACAGATGTAGGTCTAAAAATAAATATTCCTGGCTGAAAACCATTTTCATTGATATCTGTGTATAGTTTGTGTTTGAGGATCCCCACACCCCATCCCCCCATCCCACTTCTTTTTCCCTTTAAAGTAGAACTGAAGAGTGAGAGCCAGTGCCAGGGATTGTGCCAAATCATTTTCCATGCTAGAGCATATGCTTAAACTGAGAAGAAATAGCACAGAATTCTACACCTTCATTAACAATTTCAACACCTTCAACCTGGCAATATTCTCTTGCCATATACGTTAAGACTATGCAACCAAGAAATCTGGATAGAAGCCCAATAAATTTAGGATGGCTGGTCTTGCACGCAAACTTGGAGGTAAATTTCCTGCACACTTTGAACTACCATCCTGCATGTGCTTGAGTGATATTTTTACCTAGGTAACCCTACAGGCAAGAAGAAGAAATGTAGAGATAGAAAGCACAGAGGGAGGGGAAAGAAACAGGATGTGAAAGCATATTGGTAATTGTTGTGACAAAGTTGTCTGCTGCAGGAAACCTGTAGGACCCGTGAATGAATGAATGAATGAATGAATGAATGAATGAATGAATGAATGAACAGAAGAAACAGCAAAAGATTTCCATGTTTTGCTATCTCCATGTTGTGTCTTTGTGCTCCCTGTCTGAATACAGAGCCTATTTTTGCATTTAGTGATGTAATTTCTTTAAAAACTTCAAATGGAGCTGCACTTAAGTGTCCAACCACCCCCAAAAAGACTATGTGGGGGAAACTGGAGCCAACAGTCAACCAGATGAAAGAAAGCAAGCCTTCAGGTGTTTGTGAAGATCACAGAATCACAGCATCAGAGAATCACAGCATCACAGAATGTTAGCAGCTGGAAGGGACCTCAAGAGACCATCTAGTCCAAGCCCACTGCCAAAGCAGGATCACCTACACCAGGTCTCACAGGAACTCATCCAGGCAGGTCTTGAATATCTCCAGAGAAGGAGGCACCACAACCCCCCTGGGCAGCCGATTCCAGTGTTCTGTCACCTTCACAGTGAAATAATTCTTCTTTCTGTTTCCATAGAACTTCCTATGCCTCAGCTCCCACCCATTGCCTCTTGTTCTGTCATTGGGAATCACCAAGAGGAGCCTGACTCCATCTTGTTGGCCCTCACCCTTCATGTATTTATAAGCATTAATGAGATCATCCCTTAGCTTCCTCTTCTCCAAGCTGAAGGTATTCCACTCCCTTAATCATTTTCATGGCTCTGTGCTGGACTCTTTCAAGCAGTTCCCTGTCCTTCTTGAACTGAGGGGCCCAGAATTGAACACAATATTCCAGATATGGTCTCACCAGGGCTATGTAGAGAAGGAGGCGAACCCCTCTCGGCCTACTAACCACAGCCTTTCTAATCCTCCCCAGAATGCCATTGGCTGCCTCAGCCACAAGAGCACATTGCTGGCTCATGGTCAACCTTCCATCCACTGGGACCCCCAGGTCCTTTTCCCCTTCACTGCTCTCCAGCAGGTCAGTCCCCAACCTATACTGGTACATGGGGTTGTTCTTTCCCATGTGCAAGACACTACACTTGCCCTTGTTGAACTTCATTAAATTTCTCCCTGGCTAACTCTCTAGGCTGTCCAAGTCCCACTGAATGGCAGCACAACCCTTTGGTGTGTCAAGCTACTCCACCCAGTTTGCTCTCTACAACTACCTGAAGGGAGGTTGTGGACAGGTGGAGGTTGGCCTCTTCTCCCAGGCAGCCAGCACCAGAACAAGAGGACACAGTCTCAAGCTGCACCAGGGGAGGTTTAGACTGGATGTTAGGAAGAAGTTCTATACAGAGAGAGTGATTGCCCATTGGAATGGGCTGCCCGTGGAGGTGGTGGAGTCACCATCATTGGAGGTGTTCAGGAGGAGACTTGGTGGGGTGCTTGGTGCCATGGTTTAGTTGATTAGGTGGGTTGGATTGGTTGATAGGTTGGACGTGATGTTCTTGAAGGTCTCTTCCAACCTGGTTTATTGTATTGTATTATCAGTAAACTTGCTGACAGTGCATTTGGTGCTCTCATCCAGGTCGTTGATGAATATATCGAATTGTACTGCTCCCAGTACTGACCCCTGAGGGACTCCACTAGATACAAGCCTCCAACTAGACCCTGTCTCATTGACCATGACTCTCTGACTGCTTCCCTTCAACCAGTTCTCAATCCACCTCACTACCTGAACAGTTCAGTGAGACTTGTATAAAATTCATCCTATCAATACAGACAGATAAAACTGATCATATGGTTTGGACTCAGAAAATGTCTATTTCTCTTTGTTAACAGTAAGGCTATGAGAGGATATAAGGTCCATAGATCAGGTGGAAGTACTTTACATATCTCTTTCTTGGAATACCAGCTAGAGGGCATAGAAATATTTCTGTAGGTTTTTTGTGGTTGGCGTTGAAGGACTACAAACTGCTTCAAGTAATGCTGAGAAATAAAGAGATTATGATTAGGTGATAAGTTCAAAATTCTATTATGGAAAGGAGAAACACAACCAATATGTAAAGTAAAGAACTTACTGCTACTATAATTGAAATCTTGACAGGTTAATCAGTTATTATTAGTCTATATTTAAGTAATAATAATAAAATAATAGTAACAATAAAAACAAAACAAAACAACAACAAATACTAAGAATACCATCATATAGAAAATAATAATAATGAAATACCTAAGATGATTGTTACACACACAGTCCTTATATTATATCCTTTTTCCTGGTATTATGTTCACATTTCACTGTCACCCATGCCCTGGAGTTCATGGCTTTCATCTGGTTGAGGATAAAAGGAAGGCAGTAGAGAATCCCAGGTCCTTCACTGGGACAAGCACAATGCTGATGGTGATGACTTCTTCCTGCGTGTGATTTCTTGGACTTTTCATTTGCTAAGTTGCTTTTTCACTTTGTTTTTTGTTGGTTTGTGTTACATGCAAAATTAATACATAAATATTGTTTCACAGATATTGCATACTCATTCTTTGTTCTGTTACCCCTAAATGAAGTTTTGTTCAACTCCTGATCCAAATTTCTTTAACTGACCATAGCTGGTTAGAACCTTGGGGTTTCCATTGCCTGCCTGTACCTCATGTAGGTAAAACAAAGCTACAGTCTAGTCATGACAAGTCCAGACAGACACAAACAAGACGTTTCAGTCCTACAGCCTTACAAACACAGTACAAAGCCTGTGATCTGTTACTAGCAAGGGCAATACCATATCACTTGGTGTGGTAGGGTGAGAAAAATTCTCCACCCCCACACAAAGAAACCACAGCTAACTCAGTCAGAAAAGCAAATGAAATAAGCTGTATTTACAAGCATAAATGGAATGCAATGAATATGTACACAAATATACAATATTTACAATATATGTATATAGAAATATACAGCAATGAACGTAATACAGAAGAGCTTTTTCCCTCCAGCCGGCCAGGGGGGTTCCCTGAACCCCCCTCTCTCCCTCCCTACCTCCCTTTTTTCCCAAAAAGGGTTAGAGAGAGAGAGAAAGACAATTAAGGAGAAAAATTCTGTTAGCTCAAAGCGTATGCAAGAATTAGTTTTCTTATCTGGTTAACTTTGTTAATTCAAGGTTGCTTCTGTCCGGTAAAGATGTTGCTTCAGAGAGAGAGAAGCCGACAAACCCACAGGAACAGAGAGAACAGACTGAACCCAGGCTGAACACAGACTGAACTGACAGAACTTAAAGTTGCATTCTACCAATCTACCAATGAAATTAGTTTAGACTATCTTGTTGTCATTTAAATATCAAAAACATTCAGCCAGAGTGTTCCAGCAATTGTCCCTTTTCTTAAAGGCACAGCCTAAACCAGTCACAATTGGCTTCAAGGCTACATTCTCTAAATGCATTCATTGCTCTTCAGAAAAGCCCTACATACTGTTTAAGCCAACTTAATGACAACCTGTATGATCTTTACTAACTATGATCATATTAAATGGGTTCCCCTTTTCACACTGTACAGGCTGCATAAGCATAGCATGTACTAAATGCATCATCTGCTCTAATATTTAAGCAGTTCATGTTCCTATTAAACAAGCTATAGCATAAATTACCCACTATTGAGAATATACAGCTAGCGATCCAGTTCTATACTCATCCTTTTGTGGTGAAGGCACATGAACAAGTTCCCCCTCCTTTCACGAAGGAAAACAAAGACCAAGACATTAGCCAGGCCAGCACAGACCATTGCAAGCACCCATCACATGGGATAGTTGTGCTAATACCAAGCACGGGCATAATTCTAGCTTCATGCTTCCTATAGGCTGAAGCCAGTTGTTTATGAGAGTGCCCATTGGTCAAATCTAGCCTCGAGAAACCTATAAGTATTACCCCAATTTATAAACCCGTTGCCCCTCTTTCACTTTGTTCTCTCCTTGCCTGAGCCTAAGCTCGTGCCGTAGCCTCTGCCTTTGAGCTCATTGCTATTTAGTCTTCTCTCTCATATATGCAAGCAAACTAGTAGCCTCTGCACGACAAGGAGAAGCCTGCATCCCAGCAGGCCCATTGAGCCTCAGCCCTGAGAGTGTCTCCAGAGGAGGGACCTTCGCTGAGCCTGAGAAGCTCTAGCATCGCACTGACAGTCTCACCAGTTGGAAGAGCCCACTGTGTCTTAAGAGGACTGGACTCCGGAGGGTAAGATCTCTCCAGTTGCTGGGGAAAGGGACTTAGCCAAGTCCAGCAGTCCACACGTCTGCATTAGCCTTAAGCAGCAGACGGATGAGTGGACACAACCCTGTGCATCAACTCGGAAACCAGGATCATTGCGTAATCCAACGTCTGTGTAACCCTGCCATCACGGGAGAGGATTCGCCACTTCTGCTGCTCTGTGCCCTGTAAACCTCAGGGAAATCCAGAGCAGTGTCCGTGCCTGTGCTTCAAAGCTGGGACCACACTGAGAGGGTCCTGCCGCTCCTTCGAGCCAAGTAAAGGGGAAGCCGCCACTCCACACAGCCGCGCCTATTTCCCAGGGCCATCCATGCAGGCTGCAAAGCCCATTGCGGCAGGGCCGACTCCGGTGGGTCCAGCCCTGCCTCCCGTCACACCAGATCAGAAACCTCCGAGCCCTCCTACCGGGAACCATTGCTCTGCCGCGCCGTGAGGGCCAACCCCATCCCGGGACCAGCCCTACCAGCCCTGCAGGGCCAACTTCCCAGGACTGCTCCCTATCACCTGGAGGGAACTGCCTGAGTCCTGCAAGGGAAGCTGCCTAGCACTTGCCTAGGTTCCGTCTCCTTTCTGCTGCCGTGGAGAGAAGACTGCCACCTGCCATCGCTGTCCGGACCAGCCGAGGAATCAGCCTGGCGACAGTAGTCTGCCAGAACCTAACCTCACTGCAAACAAAGGACACAGTGTATCTTTCACGCGCTTTCCACTCACTAACATTCAGTTCAAAGCACCCGTGTCTACCAGCATAGATGCAAAGGTGGTAGTTGAGCACCCAAATGCTCCAGTCAGTGTCTACTGACAAGCTGAACAGGATGGGTTGTGAAGACCCCAGAATCTAGCCTCCAGCAGACTTTTGTACATCTCACTATATTGAGGTTGCAAGGTTTGTTTTAAAATGCATATGTAGAAAAAAAAAGTTACCAGTTTTTCCTTGATCACTTAAATCAATACATCCACTGCAAATTTAAACTGCAGGATCTCATTCGACCTAAACACTGACAGATAACAAACAGCATTGGTGAGTGCAACCTAACAGTCTGCTTACATATCAAAAGATGCTACGTCTTCCTCATAGTTTCCTTTCTAATTGCAGAACCACAGAGTCATAAAAGTTATATAGAAAAGAAATTAGATTATTTTAAATCTTGCTGCTACTGTTGGGATTGTTCCCTACTATATGATTTCTGTGCCTTTTTGTGGTGCCCTTTGTTTTTTTGTCCCAATTTGTCTGTTCCTTGTCTTGAGGAGTGTCTTGGTTAACAGACACATAATCTGCTGGGTTAATTCTTCTACTATTTGTTGCCTGCATACTTTTTCTTATTTTTCTCAGGCTCCTTTTTATATACTTCAGTCTCCTTTGCTGTGTTATTAAATTACTAAATGGTAAATTATTCTTTATTCAAATATTCATAAATACGAGGACCATCTTCTTTTATTCATTGCTCACAGCAGAATTACTTTTTTGGTTTCTGTTGTAACAAGTTCACCACTCAAATAAGTTGCTTAATAACTACTCATGTTCTGGTAATGTTAACATTTTTGTTCACAGTGGCAATGAAGAACTTTATAACGAGCTTTAATCTCTTTGCAGTCATACCTTTCAGACTCTTTATCATTACTATTGTTCATCGGGGACCCTCTACTTTATCTGTATCTTTTTGATAATGAGATGCTCAGAAATTACTGTAGCATTCTAGTCATTATCCACAGAAGACCAAAAGGAAGATCCCCTGCAAATTCTGGAAATGTTGAATTAGCTGATCCACAGGAATGCATTACATTCCCTTATTCCATGAAGAGTTATGGAAGTTCATTCCAGCTGCCTAATGTAGGATTTGTGCTGTGTATGATGTCTTCTGTCGAGGGAGCAGATGTCCCACAGTCCAGTGCTACCAGATTCTGGGACCATTGATCAAAGTGCTGGTAGTGAGTGCTCTTAATGTAGAGGCACAAAATAGCTGCTTATAAAAGGCATCTCTGGAGATCACAGAGTTGAACCTCACAGCTCCAACAGTGTCATTTAAGAAGGTTGCTCTTGACCATATCCAGTTAAGTACTTCATATGTCCAAGGACAGAGACTCTGCAACCTCCCTGCGCAGCCTGTATTCAAATATATATTCAGTATCCAATATATTCACTTTTTAAAATTTTTTTCTTGTTTAAATATGTCCATCTGGTTTTTCTAAATCTATTCCAAATAGCAGACTCATATATAATGTGCTGCACTATATGACAAGTTCAGCACTTAACAGTCCTGCCTTCTGATATTCATTCTATCCTACAAAAAAATAAAACCCTTGCCTTTACCCATACAGAAGAATATCTTCATAGATTTTTTTTTCTCATTTCAAGTCTTCTGATAAAACTGTCAGCTAGCTTGAATTTGCTTCTTGGATTGGTATACAAACCTTAGAGAAATATGATCATTGCTCTTCAGTGAGACATTGTGGAATGCACTTTTGAACATGACTTGAAACCAAACAAAAGAAATACTGAATCAAAGTGCTCAAAAGGAAAAACAAAATCTATCTAGGATCTCCCAGCAAGACTGCAGTAATGGTAGGAATTTATCAAACTTGTGTCCAGGTGCTGGATTTTGAATACCTCGCAAGAGGAAGTGCATCTGTCACTAGGTTTTTCAAGATCCATAATGTGATCACAGTTGATATAGCAGTGGTTTTGTTTTAGAATGGAATAAAGTATGTCTTAATGTATTCTTCTTTCTTTCTTGTTTTCTCTTTATGGTAGGTTAGAATTTCCCACTACATTAACTAAGCATGACCAGCTAAATTGGAAGCAAATGGAAGTTGCATTTACAAAGCAAAAACTACACTCTACAATGGAATGCAATGAACATGTACAAAATATACGGTATTTACAATATTATACAGGTATTTACAATCAGAAAACAGCATGAAAACTCCCCCTGGTCAAAATGACCAGGGAAAGCTGCCCCACTTCCCCAAAAGCCACCTCCTTTCCCCCTATAATTAGAAGAAAAGAGAAGCCATTAGGAGAAAATGTTAGTTCAAAGAAGCAATGTTAGTGTCCTCTCCTACAAGGTCAAAAGAGTTATCCTCCCCAGCCAAGCAGAACAGCCAAGCAGGTAGAGAAAAAAGAAGAAATGAAGGTAAAATGTGAGAGATGTTTATAGAACACTTGCTTCTGTACCAGATATTCTGTCCAAAGAAATGCGTTTAGAATAATATTTTGTTTTCCTCTTTACACCCACTTGTGAATTGCTTATATTTTTCTACTTTTCTACTCAAAATCTGCAGATAACTTTTAAAGGCATAGCCTAAAACTGCCACACAGTTTCAGAGTACAGGATACATAATTAAACAGGTTGGAAAAGACCTCCAAGATCATCAAGTCCAACCTATCACCCAACACCAATTAATCAACTAAACCATGGCACTAAGTGCCTCATCCAGTCTCTTTTTAAACACTTCCAGTGATGGTGACTCCACCACCTCCCTGGGCAGCCCATTCCAATGGTCAATCTTTCTGTGAAGGGAACAGAGAACTGCAGTTTTTATGCCTGAGATCAAGAACTGCAGTCAGATTATGTATGGAGAAAACATTCAAGTTATAGAGCACAGAAGAAATGTAGGAAAAGAAAAATATCAAACTGAAACATATATGAAGCTGTCTCCCTGTCTAGAAAATGAGAGAAATCAAATCCATGAGAAGAAGGGGGAAAAAAAAAAAAAAAGAAGAAAGGAAAAAAGGAAAAAGAAGTCTAATTGCTTTTAAAGTCTTGGAGGGTTATACAACTCCTCATTGCTGTCAGTCTCCTGCCATCAGTACAAATGCACTGGGCCTTATTTCTTTAAGTCAGCAAAGCATCAGAATGCATAAAGGTTGATGCAATTTCTACTACTAAGTGAAATTTATCATGCAGTATTGTGGAGGCATGCTGA
The DNA here is from genome assembly GCA_015227895.2 of Colaptes auratus. NCBI lineage: Eukaryota > Metazoa > Chordata > Aves > Piciformes > Picidae > Colaptes > Colaptes auratus. The sequence goes on from CM037631.1 coordinate 41,096,085, forward strand.
TGAAGAACTGCCAGAGAATTAAGGAATTTGAAAATTTGATGCATTATATAAACATACAGAAAAGCATTAATTCCAGTTTTAAGCGACAATTGGCATAACTGAATGAGCATCCTCTCTAGATTATTTTAAACCTTCAAACTTGAAAGCTGACTGTTCTAAATCGGAACAATTTTAACTGTGCTTTGATCAGGAACGCATGGTTGTAGCAGACTGTAGACACAAATTCACCATAGCAATCTTACTTTCAGAACATTGAATTTAAAACATAAGCTATTTTTCAAAACATTTTTGGTGTGTTTGGTTTTTTTTTAAGGAGAAGCTGCTCAGAAATTGGCAGAATGGGTCACAAGTGACACAGATTATTCTATCAGCTTTTTTTTAATTTCCACTTTCCCAATCCCTGTCATTTCCTCAATGTCTGCAGCTTATTGTCCTTCGTTCAGCAGATGACTAGAAAGCATCTGTCTCATGATCAATATGCAGGCATCCCCTATCTTTTAATCACAGAATACTAGGGGTATTAATATGTATTAATATGTATGTTTTTCCTTGCATGAGGGAGATGTGTGCATAAGGAGGTCAAATTATGGGGTGTCCTAGCACAGCTTGTTATAAAACTGTCCATCCATCCATCCATCATGTTGAGGGGGACACCTGTCTTGTGGTCATGGGATCGATAACTGCCAAGGCTGATGGATCATACCACTAAATGGTACATGATGTCCTTGTGTAAGTGATCCCATAATATAGTAGTAAAAGATGTCTTCCTGGTTATGTGATTGAGAAAGAAATTAAGTGTGGGGTCTTTAAGAGTCTCTGAATGCCTTTAGTTACCTAGCCTGGTTGCCAAGTACAGAATTAGTAGTATCTTTAGTAACATTTTGAAATACCTTCCTCAAGTCACATTAAAATCACTGTTATACAGTATTTCTGTTGATGTGACACAAGTAGTTTAAGTTTTTCAGCATGCTATATGCTACAGTCAAAATGTTTATTGGTTCTTTGTGTCTACTAGGATTTTGGAAATTTAAAGAATCATTTCCTTTCACTTTGGGTTGGTGATGTTCACCTGTTTATTAACATAACACTACTTTTCCTTACAAAGCCACTAGCTCTACTATAATTAATCACAATAATTAAAATAATCAGTGACAATAATACTCTCAAGAAAAACAGGAAATGAAATCTATAGTAGTGCTCTAAACAGTTGTTATGCCTCTTCTTTGCAGCAGCTCCATGCAAAGATTTCTATTTTGAAGGGCTTTCATTTCTCTGAACCTTCATATTGTCAGACTACAGAGATTTTTTCTTTCTTTGTCTTTCCTGAACTGGCTTACCTTCAGATGAGGAAAGCACTGTCTTTTTCTTTACCTCTGGATGGTTTTTCTGGATTTTTCTCTTCTGGCTTTGAGAACACTTCAATATTATTCACCTTCCTTGGCAACATATCTACACGACATAAGCACTTCAAAAACCACACTGTCCTGGTTTGAGGCCAGGCAGATCTCTTTTGCCCCTAAGAGGGGCAAAAGAATGACACTTACACTACTGGATTGCAGAAGTGATGGAAAGTTTAAATGGAAAAGCAATAAGTGTTTTACAGAAGCTGCAAGCATAGACAAAAAATACCCCGAAGCGTACAGAGCTCTTTCCAGTACACCCAAACGTCCCCAACATTTCCCCTCTCCCCACCTGATGGTACACCCAAAACCCCCAGGGCTCTTTCTTGTCCCCCCACCACTGCTAGGCTAGTCTCGGGCTGACCAGGCCTGAGACTGCCCCTCTCCCCTTCTCCTGGCATTAGGCCTAGACAGGCCTAAGAGGCCTTGAGATACTCCCACACCATAACCCAATAGGGAGCATCTCCCATGGGGTAGAGAGGGAAGAAAGAGGAAGAGAATGACTTTGCAGATAGATTTATAGGGCGCAGGATGTTATGGGTATGAAATACGCAGCTTTTTGTGTTCACCTACTGGGTTGGACACTTGGGACTAAGTGACTAATCTGATGGTTTTCTGTGATTCCATAACTGAATGGGTAGATGCCAGTGGATGTAGTCTACCTTGACCCTAGTAAGGGTTTTGACAGTCTCCCATAACATCCTTCTGAGTAAACTCAAGAAGCATGGGAGAGAAGAACAGGCAGGATTAGGAACTGGTTACAAAACAGTGTACAAAGAGTGCTAGTAAATGGTGCCACGTCCAGCTGGCGAGTGGAGTCCTCCAGGGATCGATGCTGGGTCCGGTCCTGTTCAACATCTTCATCAATGAGGGGACGGAGTGTCTGCTCAGCAAGTTTGCTGATGATACCAGCTGGGAGGCCTGGCTGATACACCTGAAGGCTGCGCAGCCATTCAGCAAGACCTAGATGGAGTAAAGAGCTTGGGCAAACTGGAACCTAATGAGGTTCAACAAGGACAAGTGCATATTCCTTCATCTGGGAAGGAATAATAAACTGCAGCAGTACAGGTTAGGAGGTGATCTGCTGGAGAACAGCCCTGTGGAGAAGGACCTGGGAGTCCTGGTGGATAACAAGTTATCCATGGGTCAACAATGTGTCCTTGTGGCCAAGAAGGCCGATGGGATCCTGGGGTGTATGAAGAGGGTGTGTCCAGCATATGGAGGGAGTTTGTCCTCCTCCTCTACTCTGCCCTGGTGAGACCACACCTGGAATATTGTATCCAGTTTTGGTCTCCCCAGTTAAGACAGACACAGATCTGCTCAAGAGAATCCAATAGAAGATGATTAAGAAACTGGAGCACATGCCCTGTGAGGAGAGGTTGAGAGATCTGGGGCTTTTTAGTCTGGAGAAGAGAAGATTGAGAAAGGATTTAATAAATGTTTATAAATATCTGAGGGCTGGGTGTCAAGAAGGAGGGGACAGGCTCTTCTGAGTTGCACCCTGTGATAGGACAAGGGGCAATGGATATAAACTACAGCACAGGAGGTTCCACCTCAACATGAGGAGGAACTTCTTTTCTGCAAGGGTCACGGAGCACTGGAACAGGCTCCCCAGAGAGGTTGTGGAGTCTCCTTCTCTGGAGACTTTCAAGACACACACATTGAGTACTGTGTCCAGTTCTGGGCCCTTCAGTTTAAGAAAGATGTTGAGTAGCTTGAACATGTCCAGAGAAAGGCAACAAAGCTAGTGAGGAGTTTGGAGCACAAGCTGTATGAGGAGCAGCTGAGGGAGCTGGGGTTGTTTAGCCTGGAGAAGAGGAGGCTCAGAAGAGACCTCATTGCCATCTACAACTATCTGAAGGGTGGGGTGGCTGTAACCAGGTGGAGGTTGGTCTCTTCTCCCAGGCAACCTGTTACAGAACAAGAGGACACAGTCTCAAGCTTTACCAGGGGAAGTTTAGGCTTGATGTTAGGAAGAAATTCTACACAGAAAGAGTTGTTGGACATTGGAATGTGCTGCCTAGGGAAGTGGTGGAGTCACTGTCACAGGAAGTGTTTAAAAGGAGATTAGATGAGGCGCTTGGTGCCATTGTTTAGTGTTGGGTTATAGGTTGGATGTGATGATCTCAGAGGTCTTTTCCATCCTGTTTAATTCTGTATTCTGGATGCATTCCTGTGTGACCTGTGCTAGATTCTATGGCCCTGCTGTGGCAGGGGGGTTGGACTAGATGATCTCCAGAGGTCCCTTCCAACCCCTAATATCCTGTGATCCATGAAGACCAGAAGCCACAGTATTCTGAAAGCCTGGATTTAGAAACTGACTGTTCATTAATTCTAAACCTTCTCATGTGAAATTTAAATGAGTGATGACCAGCCTTCCCTACCCAAAAGATTAAAAGAGTATTTCATCAAGTGCTGGATGAAACTCCCTAAGGAATGTCAGAGATTTAGAAGATTTAGAGAATGCGAACTTCTCTTAACACTGTCAAATACTCCAAAGTTTCCAAATGGTTCAGTGCATAAGTAATATATTGATTGCCTGGATGGGTGCAAATACTGTATCGTTGCTTTGTAATAGATCTTGGTCAATGGAGTTGATAAAATCAGTCAATTAATCTATTAGCTAGCCCGTTTAATTTTGGTCAGACAATGATTCCTGAACATATTTTTAGTCCTTATTTCATTAGTTCAAACAATTCTTCAGAAATAGCTTCCTGGATCTACACTTCATTTACTTTGAATAAAATTGACAATTATCCAGCCCAAGATCTGACCACCAGTCAAACTCCAGTAAAGACAGGATTCTTGTGCTGTGCAGCTGATCATTAGAATCATGCTGCATTTTTTCTGTTTTCTTTTTGCTCTGCATGATTTAGTTTGAATTTTCAGGCAAACATAACAAGTGTAAGATACTCCATTTCCACCAGTGCCAAAGTACATGAATACAAACATGAATATACACTGCAGCAGCAGATGTTTTCCAAATGGATAAACAAAAACACATTTCACAGAATCATAGACTAGTTTGGGTTGGAGAGGACCTTAAAGATATCCCAGTTGACACCTTTCTCTAGACCAGATTTCTCAAAGAACAATTTACTATCATTTCTGTTAGCAGTGGGATGAAAAAAACCCAGTAAACAATGAAAGCCGGAATTCAAGTTAGCAATGCATATCACTATTAAGTATTCACATGTCCTTTATTAAAATTGCCTGGAAGAATACTATTGCTAGTGAGTTCTTTAAGACCACATATACATACCCTGTAAATCCCTCAATAAAAGAAGTCAATAATATTTTGTCCACAATTAATGGCCATTCCTTTTTATTATACCTCATAATTTTTTAAAGTGTGGAGTAGTACTATCAATAATATTATTAATAAAATATCCTGACTATTTTAATATCATTAATAAAACATATAAAGGATTTAATAAGATTTTTGAGAGTTCCACACACATCCATTAAGAGTCACCAATGACAAGGTCTGATTTTATTACATTCTGTTCAGGTCTAACAGATATCTTTTTCAAGTAATCTGTAATTCAGTAATTTCAATTGTAATTGCAATAGAATTAATTATTTATTTGATATTTGAAATTACGTGGCAGTTAGCAATATATTAGCAATTCATGGATCTGTGAAATATTATGGCTAATACTTAAAGTGTTTTTAATTGTCTTTGTGTGTTATTCCCTTCCATTTTCTAATAAGGCTAACCTGCCATCCCAGCTGTAATAAAGCTAGGCCCTTTTTTATTATCCAGAGACAGAAGGAATTCAAAACTTCATCCTCAACTCTGTATTAACTAAAATTATTTCCCAGAATAGTCAGGAACAATTTCAAAGCCATGAGGCATTAGAACACTGCCAGCTATTGTGAATATATTATGAAGAATAGTGAGTAAATACATGTTCTCCCCAGCACCAAAAAGGGTCATAAACTAATACTTAGATGCAATGTTATTCTAACATCATTTGTCAGAAGCATTTTGCAGCACTTTATAGTGAGTGAAGGGGAAAATAGAAACAAAAAATGCCTCTCCAGAATAATACAGCTAAATTTGAGACATGATCTGGCATGTGTGTTGTAAAGATACTAAGACATTCCAAAAGTCTCATTAACCACAAAGGCTTTTATATTCACACTGGCCACAGAAAAATGCCTAATAAGATTTCCTTCAGCTCACAGCTTCACCTGTCACAGAGGGAATAAAATTGGTATTTCTTTCCAGAAAGTAATCTCGAGACAAAGACAGTTCATAGGTAGGCAGCGCCTCATGGAGACTTCTGCAGTTGCATTCTAAACATAAGATCTTGACATACAGTCCATTCTCCTCTATAATCTCTACAGAAAAACCTAACTACTTGTTTGAAGTCACAAGTTTGATCACATAATCCAACTCTGATGTAAACATTGATCAAATCTCAGTCCACTCTGGAATGAAGAAGTAAGCAAAATCACTGAATACACACTGGTCTCTAGCTCCTTCTCATAGTTCTCTTTAAAAGTAAGAAGTGTTGAGCTATCTGAGGAAGAAATGACCCTAGCATTGCTTGTGGTCCAACAAATGATTGGACATGCATCTACATTCACACACAGAGAGATATATAACATAAACATTGGAGAAGGCAGGTACAAGGTTGATACCATAAGGCAGGAGAAGCTTGCTTGAGAGAATGTTTGCTTAAGAAGACAAGCCTAAATGTTTAGATCTCACAACGGATCCTACAGACATGATTTTGACAAAGTAAACTCTAATGGCCTGTGCCATCCCTGACTGCAGTAGACATTCTTCTATGGGGATATTATTCCAACTCTGCTCTGCTTTTTTCCTCATTTCATTCTATGAAGATTGAAGGCATTTAGCTAATTAATTGTTCCAATGATCATTGATATTTCCCTCCTCCCACATTACAAAATTAAAAGCTCATCATACAGATCTCCAAACCCCAACATTTAATTAAAAGAGGTAATCAATTCACCACAGCTATTCTTACTGCTTAACACCTCGTAACACAAATAATGGAGAAAATAAACTACAAATAAACAATTACCCACCCCAAACAAGTAAGGATAAATGGTACCTATGTTTATTTTGCTTCTTGTAGCAGGATGGCTGAACTGTTACGTTATGGGAGATTTGGTTTACTTTCTACTGATTATAGGATGCGTCGCTGTAATACAGATGATGCACTTAGCTAGCCGGCTTTACAAATTGGGATAATAGAGTGAGTTGGCTGAACAGGCCCTAGGTGTACAAACAAATGCCTATATTTTATCTAGATGGATTTCTATCAGCTAATGAATTGACATAAATCCATAGAAGCCTGATTATTCAGAATTCTTCACAATGCAGATAAGGAGGTATTTTTACAAGATTGATGATTCCAACTCACAGAAGTTTAAATGCAATTTTAAATTTTATATGTCAACAGAAAAAATTCCTATAGGGATAGGGTGATCAATATCTCATTCTGGCAATTAAATCACAGTGCTATTGACTTTTGTCAAAAATCATTCACCTGTCATGAGAAAAAATATGCAAAATGTGTGTTTACAGAGCCAGAGCCTAGATAGTGTTAATGAACAACTGTAAACAAAACAGACTGCAACATACTTAACTGAAGTAACCTGAGACACCTCATGGGAGAGGGTCTTGAGGAAAACTCTCTAGATTGCCTCATCTCCTAAATCTGACCACAAAGAAGTCAAGATTTTTCCTTACAATTCATCCAGGCAGTTCTCATTGCAATAATCTGAATAGTACCTTCATTCCTAGACTGCCTGCACACCTGTTATCCCAACAGGAGTTAAAACCACAACTTCATCTACTACCTCTGGAAATGATGTTTCACAGGGCCTAGGCTGGGACTGGGCCTGACAATAAACGACACGATAGGAATGTGTTCTCCTGTGAGCAATTTGTTCCCTCTTATCTCACCATCTGGCATACCCATAGGGGTTGATTCTGCTATAAGGTTACCATAACCTCTGTCAATAACAGATTAGAGAGTTTAGTGCATGAGCTCCTTTCTTTATTCAACAGCTGCTTACAGGGCCTACAACTCTCCTTTTCAGTTTGAACTTAAGCTGAAGTTAACAGAACATCTTTCAAATTCTTGCTTCCACAATGTTTGAAGAACTGTCTTCATTTTATAAAATGTCCCTTCCAAATAGATTAAGATAATGCTAACAGAAATATCAGCACTGCACATTGTTTGCAGGAACTTCTATACATGTTATGCCTCAGAACTGAGGGGAGACCTCATCATTATCTACAACTACCTGAAGGGAGGTTGGAGCAAGGAGGGGGTCAGCCTCTTCTCCTTCATGACAAGCAACAGGACTAGAGGAAATGGTTACAATCTGCACCAGGGGAAGTTTAGACTGGATATTAGCAAATACTTCTTCACTGAAAGGGTTATCAAACTTTGAAATGGTCTGCCCAGAGCACTGGTGGAGTCACCATCCCTGGGGGTGTTCAAGTGCCATGTGGACCTTGTGCTTAAGGACATGGTTTAGTGGTGACCCTTCAGTGCTGGGTCAGGGGTTGGTCTGGGTGATCTTTGAGGTCTTTTCCAAACAGGTATGTTCTGTGATCTGCTAGAAGGTGGAATGAATTTAAATCACAGACAGAGGAAAGGGTTCTCTGATTTACTTCAATTCTGAATACACTGCAGTTCCAAACCTTGGTTTCTATGCTTTTATATCACCTTGGCCAAGAGTTTCACCCAAAGCCCACAATAGCCAACATAAAATTTTCTGTTGCTGCAAATGGGCTTGTATAAGAATCTAAGCAAAACCCACATCCCTGATCAAACCTGTTTGAGTATTACAAAGAGCAATTAGAATGCAGATAAACATTGCTGTTTCTTATTGTTCATTATCATAGTACTACGGATATGATCGCTGGACTTTTTCCTCTTTCTCTGCTGATGACGCTACATCAGTCATATGTCCCTATAGCTAATTATGCAGACATATTTCAATCTGATTAAAACTTACATGAGTGTAATGTAAAAACATCAGTGGCAATATTTGGAGAGGGAGATGATGTTCCATGTATTTTTATGTATTTTTAATAGCTGTAGGCGGGCCTTTCTTTTATTGCAGTTACCTCATATTTCCCATAATAAGTTCCTGCTTCCAGGTGATTCTGACCTTGGTGAACTTTACCTACTAGGGATAAGTTGCTATATACCAGATGACTACTTGGGTCGTGTTTTTCTGGAAGTGTGGCAAGGGTCCAGGTGGGAAATAAGGGATTCTGTGATGCAAAAATTAGTTTAAAAACATATGCATGCAGAACTGAATTGAGGTTGTACTTGCAAAAATAATTCTGACTTTGAAATGAGTGGCTCTGAGCTCTTTTAATGTGATTCTGTGTGTATGAGTGAATAATGTCCCACATTGTTACTAGCCTCTCTTTCCTTCGTTTTCCTGCCCTTTAGATGTGGGCATAGACCATGTTTGCTGGGGTTCTCTTATCTTGCTCTGAAGAAGCAAAGATCTCAAGGGCACACAGCTCTCAGCCTGAAAACTGCCCTGTGTAGCTATTTCTAATGGTAGGATCTGCAGGCTTCTCTGCTCTCTGTGGTAGGACCAGCAAAGCTCACCTCCTCTTGAATCAAAAAATTATTTTAATACCCTGTAAAAGAAAGGCCAGCCAGCCCCACTTTACAGAGCCATCTTTGACAGAAACTCCTTTAAAGAGGTACTTCTTAAAGCTTTAAATGTTCAACTGAATGATGGTATATGGCAGGGTGAGAAAGTTCTCCCCCCACACACAAAAATACCACAGCTAACTCAGTTGGAGAAGCAGATGAAATAAGCTATATTTACAAGCATAAATGGAGTGCAATGACTATGTACACAATATACAGTATTTACAATATATACAGAAATATACAGCAATGAACGTAATACAGAAGACCTCCAGCCAGAGGAGGGTGTGCCCCTTGGCCCCTGAACCCCCTCTCCCTCCCTACTTCCCCTTTTTTCCCAAAAAGGGTTAGAGAGAGAGAGAAAGGCAATTAAGGAGAAAATTCTGTTAGCTCAAAGCGTGTGCAAGAATTAGTTTTCTTATCTGGTTAGCTTTGTTAATTCAAGGTCGACTCTGTCCGGCAGCTGTTGCTTCAGAGAGAGAGAAACAGACAGGCCCATAGGAACAGAGAGAAACAGACTGAACAGACTGAGCCAAAACTTAAAAGTTGCATTCTAGCAATCTACCAATGAAATTAGTTTAGAATATCTTGTTTTCGTTATTATCCCAAAACATTCAGCCAGAGTGTTCCTGCAACTGTCCCTTTCTTAAAGGCACAGCCTAAAACGGTCACAAGGTAGTAGTCTTATCTCCCATAGTTAATATGAATGACTGCCCCTTTTAATCAACCAAGCATTTATCACTGAAGATGTCTTGAATTAGAGAGAATGGCTGATAAATGACTCTGCCTGTCTTTATCTGTACAAGTGTAATTTGAAAAGGGTTGGTGGGGGTTATCCTCTGTACTTTTTAATTAATTGACACATTTGCTACTATTAATTTAGTTAATTGTGATGTCACAAAAGCATTTGTCAATAATAAAATTGTCACTGAAGGTTGATGGAATATAATTAAAACGTGACTATGAAGGCACAGCCCACAAATGCTTACAGAGATTTCAGGGGATGTCAAAGGAGGAGGAGAAGGAAAGTTCTCATTGCTAATGGTAATGTGTGACTGGTTTATGAAAAGGAAGAATCATAGCTTGCAGCAGTGTTCAAAAGTTCTGGAAGTATCTCACTTCTTTTTCGAAAAGTCTGCTCAAAAGAGCACCACAGAATAGGAATAAGAACAGAGAATATCAAGAGGGAAAAGGTGACCAACATCCCTGAGACGCTGGCTACAACATTCACACTTCCTATCACGTGTCATTTGTGATCTTATCTGTTGTCCTGGTTTTGAACCATGAACTACATGGGACCAAGGGACAGAAAAGATATTCTACTCCTTTTGGGGGAGTAAGAATAAAAATACTGCACACTGATTGGAAGTTGAAATTGGGACTCTATTTACAAATATACATACAGGAGGCATTCAGGTAGAATGAATACATTCACAAATTAATCTGAGTCTACCAGGCCACAATCTTTCAGAATCCTCCACCCCTACCAGCCTCAGCAGGCCTGAGAGCAGGCCAAAACTGCCCCTCCATCAGACTTAGGCCTACCAGTGTCCTGAAGTGTTAAAACCCAAAGCATGCCCTAGCCCAGACAATGGGCTAAGCACCTGTGAATGTGCTAACCTGGTCAGCTCCTGAGGTCCAGATGGCCCAGGCAAATATATAGCATGTGTGATTAACATTGTGAGCACATGTGATTGTGCTAACATGGACACTTCCTGGGGTCCAGATAAACATGTACCACATGTAACTAACTTTGTAGCACAGCTGTGAACTGTGTGTGCCCCTGGCTGTGTATAGATATGCCCCATCCTATAGGTCGAGTTATCAGGGTTCTTTGTTACCGAAGGGCATTAATTGTCTTGGGACAGTATTTAAAACAGGCAAGAAGTTAGGCAACTTGCTTTGTTCTCAACCAGTAAGCAACAAGAACCAAATGCACCCAAGTAGCAGCTGGAGAACCTGTCCTAACAGGCAAAAACTACACCCGGGCCTTGCGCCTGGACAAAAGCATAAACAGGAAAAGCTCCAGAGAACTGAATCCCAGAAGAGCCACGGAAAGACTGCAGCCAGGCAACAGAGCACATGAGAGAGAGGCCCCCTAGTCCTCTCTGAGCCATGGCCAACTCGAATTATAGTCACCACATCTGGGAAGATAGCAGACAGAGGATCAAGTCATGAGTACCTGGCTAATCTGCCACCGAATCCCATTTGTGGGAAACTGCAAATCACAGAACCTTTATTTCCAATTTAAATCACTGTATTGGAAATTCTTAGATCTGTGCTTGCATCATTAACTGTCTTTATATGTGGAATGTAATACCCACAGCCAAATAATTGAACCTGTAAATACACGTTGTCAATAACTTACAGTGGTGTTTGAAGATACTACTGCCCAAGATATTAAGTAGTACAATATATTAAAATATATATTTTTATTACAACCAGTCTTCATCAGGCCTTGTGACTTATCTCAAAATTCCTCTGCCAGCCAAAGAAGTCTCTCCCACACAAACCACGAGATAGGAGGCACACCAGCTCTTCTCAAGAAGAAGAGAGGAGAGGAGAGTGATATCAGCTAGACACTGCCTTAAATTGTGTGATACCAGAAATCAGAATAGAATAACATGTTACAATATCCTGGGGTGACCTGTCTGTCCCCCTGTGACTTTCTGTCTTTTTGAAGGACTTTGTCTCTGTGGTTTTCTTAAAGATACCTGAGCCTCAAAATCACCACATTTGTGTAATGATTTCCTTTATCCCCCTCTTCTCTGTCACAGTGCTGTTTTGTCACTCACCAGAAGTGGCTCCATTACAGTGGCAATTACTGTCCAGTGTGGTTACTAGCAGTCTGACTTCTATCTGAATGAGCTGGATAAACATTGTCATTTGTAGTCCTCTTGATGATAGTCATTTTCTTTGCAGGAGTTAAATTGCTACAGAAATATGTCCTTTTCAGGGACTTCCAGGCTTCACCTTCCTTTTCCATTTCCCAGCTGATTCCTCCAGCAAAATTACTCATGGTTTATCTGTCTGTCAGATGAAATAATTTGAAATTGAATGTGGGGATTTTTTTGCCACTTGCTGTTATACCAAGTCCTTTGAGGAATGAGCAATGGGTGACAGATGATGCCAGTCATTCACGACCATTGCCAGAAATGTAATGCAAAAGTAGCTGCAAAGAGGTGTTATGCATACTCTTCGATGCAAAATTATTTTGAATTTGCTCCTTCTCATATATAGTTGGAATAAAGACCTAGTCCTCCCACAAGAGAAGAAGGAAATCCTTGAGAAGTGAGAAAAGCTCTGCAGAAAATTGTATTCAAACCACTGTTTCTATTTCTGTATCCCATCTGTGGAGATGGGTCAAAGAGAGGCAAAGAAAATAAATCCTCTGCAGCCTAAGAACCTGTAAGCAAATGACAGGGATCTCATAACCTGCAAAACTTGAGTGTAAAATCTACTTCCACGACAAATCTCTCTCTTAGTTATATTCAGTAGTTTCTTTTAAGCTCCAGCTCTAGAATTAAGAAGACATTAAAAACTCTGAAACAATGAAATATAACAATCTATATAATAGAACAAAAAGGGTTGAAAAAGCAAGTCATCTGGAACCTGAAACATTAAAGCTATTGGATAAATTGAATCAGCCTATAAATACTGAAAGGTTTGATTGTTGCTCTTTTTTTTTAATAATATATTATTTTTAAGCCAAATGTGGCCAGTGGTCAGGGATTTGGAGTGCTTCTTGCTCTTGAAGAGTAATATCCTTGTGTTCTCCATCAATCTTAGTAACACATTCTGGTCCACTTTTACTATGGTCCTCTCCCAGTGAAAATTTAAATTTAATTCAGCTTTTAAATCTTTATTCCATTCATTCCTGGGGATACCTTTCATGCCTACCTTCATGAATCCAAATCTGAGCTAGCACACAGAGAGTGTAGCTTATTTCCTTACAAAACATCTTCCTTACTTGGTTAAAGGAAGTTTTACCAAAGAGTAAGTCCCCATTCCATCAAATGCAATGAGGGATTTTGGGTCTGATTAACATGCTGAAATGAATTTCTGCTGGTTTTGAGAGAAATGAAGAGTCTGTGTCATCAGCCTGACCTGTAAGTCTTTTAGCTTAACATATAACTGCTTTTGTCTTATCAGAATTTTTATGTAGATGATCCAATTATATTCTTGCTAAAAAACAACACCCTAGAGATTGTTTATGTACCAAGAATCTCACTAGCTAAACAAAGAACTCCTATCAAATGAAGGGTTTGTATCTCCCCTTGACAATGAGGAAATCAGTGCTTAGGGAGTAAACAGTATGTTCAAGGTCATAAAAGCAAGTCTTGGGAAATGGATCCAAGTTCTGTACAGTCCCAGCCCAGTCTTTCTCAGAAATTCATCATTAAATCTGATTGGAAATTATTAAAAGAATTTCCAGGGTTTTCTGTTGATAAATGAGAAGTAAAATAAATCCTTGTTCCTTTCTCCAAAGTGGCCATTGATGTGTTGTCTCACAGTTCCCTATATTGCTCCATTTCCTTGTGGAGCTGCTTGACCCTTCTGCAAGGAGTGGCACCATGAGGCTCAGCCACCAGCATCACACACTCCATTCAGTTGGCACAACTCAGAGAGCAGGTCCATCACTGCTCATGGTGAAACATCAGCAGCAAACTCTTTTGCTGATTTTTCCCATTCAGCGTCCTGTGTTATTGTTTGCAGAATCATCCCTCTAAAGGAAAATCATTTCTCCTCACCTGTTATAAACGGGCCTCACAAGAAAATTTCCAAGTTTCTTATGAAAGTTGTTTATTAAAAAAGAAGCGAGCAAGCAGCAGGGAAAAATAAAGAGAGAGAAACAGCACGCTGGGCCGCAGAGACTTCCCCCCACAGATACCTCCAGTCTCTGCCAAAAAGCCACTTACAAATCCTAACTTTTCTTTATATAGCTACACCATCTACATATGCATGCTTATGCTTAATAGAAGGCAGGGATATGATCATGAGTTCTAGCAACTTCTTGGGCTTCTTGGGCATGCATCTTCCTTGTGGTAGAGGTCGAAGATGAGGTAGGGGAGGTCTTTCTCCTGTATTCTTGGAAAACCACATCTTCTCATACAAGTACAGCTGCAGCACAGGACTTGTGTAAGATAAATATTCTATGGCTCCTGAGACAGTTGGCATGAGGTTCCTGTCTGAAGCTAAAGCAATCTGAACATTTACCCTCTGTTCTCAAAACAAACCAACTGCCACTACCCCCCTGAATACAGCATTTTGCAACACAAATCACAAACCACTATTGCATTTATAACATCACCCATAAAACAACAAGAGGTAAATGAACAGATGAATACTTAAGATTTCATTCTCAATGCATCTTAATGTGGGGTTCCAACCTGGTATTAGGTTTTTGTCCCAATCTGCTATCTCTCCTTTCCCATCTCCACAGATGCACTCATCCTTCAGACCTTTACTCTGACATAACTTTTTTCCCAAACCCATTTCATTATCTGTATTGCCAGGATTCAGTGTTTTATCTCTTACTGTACTCTTCTCCTTAACATAAGCCTGGCTGATGGTTGTGGAAAGCCATATGCATTTATATGCAGATGACAATTCTATTTTCACCGAGGTGTACTTTCTAATTCCTTTTCCTCCGAAATGGCAAATGTGATCATCTGACTTAATGAATACCTTTTCCATTGTAAGGCTTGGTAACAAACCAGCGTGATGTAGGCTTTGTGTTCCTTTCTCCTACTCCAAATATCTCTCTTGCACAATATAAACCCCTACATTTTCAGGACTAAAAGATATGTTGCTAAGATCATTGATATTTGTTAGATGTTGTGTCCAGCTTGGAGATTTCTTGGTGCTGTTCCAGACATTTAGTTCTGTCTCATCAAATTACAGCCCAAGTGTGGTGGTGAGAGAAAGTTCTCCCCGCACACACAAAAGAAACCATGGCTAACTCAGTCAGAGAAGCAGAATTGAATATAAGCTATATTTACAAGCAGGATGAAATGCAGATGATTATATACACAATACACAGTATTTACAATATATACAGAAATACACTGCAAAGAACATAATACAGAACAAAACTCCCTCCTCCATCCAGGAGGGTCCCCCCCACCCTGTACCCCCTCTCTCTCCCTACCTCCCTTTTTCCCCAGAAAGGGTTAGAGAGAGAGAAAAGGTAATTATTAAGGAGGAAATTCTGTAGCTCAAAGCGTATGCAAGAATTATTCTTATCTGTTAGTTCAAGGTTAACTCTGTCCAGCAGCTGTTGCTCAGAGAGAGACTGAAACAGACAGGCAGACTGGAACAGACAGGACTGAACTGAAATTCAAACAGAACTAAAACTTAAAGTTGCATTCTACCAATCTACCAATGAAATTTGTTTAGAATATCTTTGTTTTCAATTATTTCACCAAAACATTCAGCCAGAGTGTTCCAGCAACTGTCCCTTTCGTAAAGGCACAGCCTAAAACGGTCACACCAAGTTTCAAGGTCTGAGCTGCCCGAGGATTAAAGCTAGAGGTAATAATTACTAGGTATGCTCTTTGAATCGTGGGGTATGACAAGCCATTGTACACTTAATTCAAATGCATAACATCTTATGTTATCACTAAACAATAACAATCTTTCTGAATGTAAACAAGAGTACTAAACCATAATTTTCACTCTTCCAATTTTCTTCATATCTAAAATTAACTCATTCAGGAAAAAAATATGACATTTTGTCTGCAGGGATTTTCACAATACAGTTACTAGACAAGTATATTTGATTATTAAAACCGATCCTATAGAACACTGTGATTAAAAAATGTGTCATGGAATTAGACACATACAGAAAATATTGAGAGTATACTGAGAGCACATTTCCATCCATGAGCTGTGTACACAGACCATGCAATGACAGCTTTGAGAAAAGGGTTCGTGCTAAAAAGTATCAATAACATTCTAAAAACTTTACTTCACGTTTGCCTGGAAGAACAAACTGATGAAGTTCCACATGTTTATGAGAATGTTTGTTATCTGCAGCTGATCTAATCCTGCACTCAGGCTCAAACTTCCTGGTGTTGCTCTGCTGTATAGCCTTTCTCAATGGAGTTTGCCTTCCAGTAGTACAGAACCAAGGTATGAACTGCTGAAATATAGATGAAGCAGGAAGGCAGTCTCATCAGGTTGTCTGACTTAACGAGTACAATTTTTACATTTGATGTTAACTCTGAATTCCATATGGTTTCCATCCCTGCTCATCAATTCACTGGAAGTCTCCCTAAAACCTGTGAAGTACCACTAACTGCATTACTCACTGCAGTAATGGCATACTGTTGACACTGGGGTTTTTGTGCAGACACAGGGTTTAGTCATATGTCTCTTCATTAATGCCTTTCTGTCAATATTTTATTTTGGGTAACTTTTTTGCTTTAGGCTTTTTAATTAGAAAGCTTTGGTTAATGCTGAGGTTTAGTTAGCAATCCAGAAGGAGACACTGAAATGAATCTCTCTAATCACAACAGAGTAAGTCAACGAGCCAGTTTTAAGGCTTTCTGATTTATTTCCTGGAAATAAAATGCTCCTTGTCTACATATAGCATGTGCCTCTTGTAAGTTGTTTTGGAAATCATTTAAAGGTCTTGACTCTTAGTCTGAATGTGGTCACACTAGATCATATAGGCCACCAGCTACTGTGAATGTTTAGTTCCCCTCTAGAACTAAATTAAAAAACTTGAAGTCAGAGAAGTTTTCAGCATGGAGGTTTTGAACGGGGTGGGGGGAAGTAACATTTATAAATCTCCCCTGTTTTGCTGAAAAGCAATGATGAGCCAAGGTGAAGGTATAATGCTTAAACTGGAGCTGATGCAGTGATAATAAACCACAGAACCATTTACAAGTGAATAGACCCAAAGCCTGTGCTGAGATTGCAAAAAGAAAAAGCAAATTCTTAGAATTTCCTCAGAGTTTGGAGGTGGCCCTTAACCCCAGTTACACTTAACAGCCACTGAGTTTTGTCAAGATAATTACATAAATGGTCTTCAGCTCTTCCACCATGCCTGAACAATTTCCAGTTGCCTGCTTTTTTCTTAGTGTCTCAGTATTCTTTGGACATTTGTCAAAATTTATTAATTAGTTTCATATAATTAAAATTCACTTAATTAATCAAAATGTGGTTGTGAAGTGGGGACATTTTTGCTGGAATGTTTGTCTGGTTTCCTTTTCTACATTCATGTCAGCCTTTCTCATTGTTGGTTTTATTGATCCCCAAAGATTGATCTTACTGATGGTAACAAATAAGTCACTCTTACTGCAACCTGTTATAGAGAAGAGTTAGATGCAGCATTTAGAAAACAACAGGTGAGATTTACACCCAAAAGTGTCTACATTGTAAACATCTACAGGTAAGTAGGACAAAACCTTATAGATAAAATTCAACCAGTTATTTCAAGAAGAAATAAGGAATGAAAAACAAACCAAAGCGAAATAAAAAATTATTTTGCTAAATATATGCCTCTGCTGAATCCAGTCTTATTTCTGCATTGAACAATCCTTCATACCCGATGAGTTCCATATACAATACTAAGAGTCCCTGCTATAGATCTGTTACAACCTCCAGTAATTTGGAGTCCTGTCATAATCCACTTCAATTTTTGAAGTGTTATTCAAACAAGGTTGCAGTCATGGTACTAGTGACTTCCTCAAGACTTCAATTTCTCCCATGTTAAAAGTGTACCTCACAATTAGAAAATGCCTCTGGTTCATAATGCATGTCAGATAACTTCTGAGTGATGCTTTTTATTAAGGGGAGGGGAGAGAACTAGGAACAAATACTGCTTTTAATATTTTAATTTCAAAGGTTTTGCTTAATATTACAGATTTTGAAGTGCAATTTAATCAATTTATGTATTGCCATAAACCAGAATGATACCATATATATTCTGCTTCCCATGACATCACTGAAAACAAAGGACAACATAAACTTGAAAGATGCACTCAATCCTTGCAAGAGGATTTCTACTTTGCTGCAGAAGGGCTGTAACTGCTACATAATTTGAGTTCTGTTTAATTTATTTATTTTTTTAATAAGCACAAATAAATATTCTTTTATTAGGATTGCTTTTACCCATACATCAAGAATTTCAAAATCAATACTGTTATTTCTTCCCATTGCTTCTTGAAATGGTCTAACATCAGCTAGAAATCTTCTTTGCAATTTAACAAATTTAATAGGAAGAGAATAAGAAATTAATCACACTAGAGTGAAACTTCCAATTCTTGGATCAAGTGGACTCTCCTCAAGCTTGCTGAGACACAACGCTGAGTAGTGCAGTTGCCACACCTGAGACATGGGATGCCATCCAGAGGGACCTGGAGAAGTCTGAGAAGTGGGACTGTGTGAATCTCATGAGGTTCAACAAGGTCAAGGGCAACGTCCTGCATCTGAGCAATTCTCGGTTCAATACAGGCTGGGGGTGGTGATGTGATTGAGAACAGCCCTGCAGAGAAAGACCTAGGGGTGCTGATAGAGGAAAAGCTGGACATGAGTCAACAATGTGTGTTCACTGTCCAGAAAACCAACCATATTCTAAGCTTCATCAAAAGCAGCATGGCCAGCAGGTTGAGGGAGGTGATTCTCCCCCTCTTTTCCACTCTGGTGAGACCTCCCACTGACAGTGCTGGCTCTTCTGGAGGATTCCTATTGTGGCTGGGTGGTTGGACTAAATGATCTTTCTAGGTCCCTCCCAATCTCTAACTTTCTGTGATTCAGCACAAGAAGGACATGAATCTGCTGAAGCAGGCACAGAGGAGACCACAAAAATGACAGAGGGCTGGAGCACATCTGCTGTGAAGAAAAGCTGAGAGAGTTGGAGTTGTTCATCCTGGAGAAGAGAAGGCTCCAGGGACACCTCAGTGTGGCCTATCAATACTTAAAGGGGGCTCCTAAGAAACATGGGGTCAGTCTGTTTAACAGGGCCTGTTGTGCCAGAACAAAGGTTGTTGGTTTCAGATTAAAAATGGGTAGATTCAGACTAGATATAAGAAATAAATCTTCTACAATGAGGTCAGTGAAACACTAGCAGAGGTTGGCCAGAGAGGTGGTGAATGCCCCACACCTGGAAATGTTCAAGGTCAGGTTGAACAAGGCTCTGAGCAACCTGACATACCATACCTATAGACCTCCCTGCTTGCTACAGGGCAATTGGACTAGATGACCTTTAAATGTCCTTTCCCACCCAAAGCATTCAATGATTCTATGATTATGACCATTTTAATCACCTCTTTTCCCATGAGATTCAATCAGTAACACTGGTAATTAATCAATGATAGCAATTTTCTACACATTAAAGGATGCTTAAGTACACTAACATGATTATGAACTCCAGAAGAAAAGAAACATTGGTTTCCTTGATTCTTTAACCCCACTGAAGAACCAGACTTCTCAGTTTAAGTTGTATAGTTAGCTCATTTCTTGTGGTGCCTTAAAAGTCGAAAAGGCAACTGGTCACATGCTCTGCAGCCCGTTCAATATGCAGAAGCAGGTTCATTCTCTCAAGAGCAGAGTGTTCAGAGTTTTGTGGGGGAAGGGTATTCAGAACTGTGATATTGATCAATATCAACACAATTAAAATTCTCAATGATTAAAATTCCTCTAACCTTGAAAACTTTTATTTTAATCAGCATTTCTTGATCTATTTTGTCTCACTGCTATATAATCTATGTGACTCTGTCCAAGAATAATCTGACTTTATTTATCATCTTGATTTTTTTTGTTCCTATCATCTGTGCTGCATCAGCCCAAAAACCCAATATAATTTCTTGGCTCACAGACATATTACAATTCTCAGCTACCAGTCATCCTCCCCCTTGTGCTTGCCTTGTTCACAGCTTTGTCATACTCTGTATTCTGGAATTTAAAATTCCATTATTTTTTCTGTTTCTTCCATGTGCCTATTGTTCCCATAATGTTATGCATGTCAATATCTGAACTGAATAACTGATTAGAAATGATACAAAGTCCAGCACAGAAGACTTGATTGTTTCCCTCTCCACAAAGGAAGAAGCATCCACAAATAAGCACATTAAGATTAATCAATTAATATGTATTCAGTCCATCTTCCTATAGCAGGTATTTAGTAAAAAGCAGTCATTTAGATCCTCTCAATGAACAACTGAGACAGGCACCTCAAAGCTGTGAGATGTGTCCTAAGCTTTGAGTATAAATTCCATGTCCATGAACAGGAATTTGTACACACATATGCCACAAAGTATCCTATAAACCAAAGAAC
Source organism: Colaptes auratus (assembly GCA_015227895.2). Classification (NCBI taxonomy): domain Eukaryota; kingdom Metazoa; phylum Chordata; class Aves; order Piciformes; family Picidae; genus Colaptes; species Colaptes auratus. The sequence continues at coordinate 41,116,436 of CM037631.1, forward strand.
ACCTAGAATGAATTTGCTACAAAGCATAATTGTCCCTGCTGGAACAGGTTTTGTCCCTAAAGGGACACTACTGTTTCAAATAGACAAGGGACTTAAAGCAGCTTGTGTCAGCTAATTTGAAACATCTTTGTTAGGTTTGTGGCATGATTTGGCTCCTAAGGAGTCCTTCACAACATTTTCACTTATGACGTTTTTATGCTGCATTTGGCCTTTTCAAAGCAGAGAGTGGGTTGGCATGAAGCAATGAATGTGTTAGGACAATATAAGATGTATAACTAAAGTAAAAGGATAGATGCTGTTATTACAATCCAGTTAAAGTCTGTCCTGGCCAGACTTCATTCCATCTTTGCTTCTCCCAGATATTTGTTAGGTAACACTAGGAAAACCTTACCTTTAAACTTTTGTATAAATCCAACAGAAGCCTCAGACCTTTCACAGCAACAGCTGTAGCCAGTGGGAACCTCACCTTAAATTAAAAACTATTCTACAGTACTAAAACTCCTGAACAAGGAAGTACCAAGCATTTCCAATTGTTCACACAAAAGTATTGGTATTTTTTAAGCTATGTCTGCCTGTAAAGAAGCACTGTACCTATGAAAAATCATAGTAGCACTCTTTGAGTTCAGCAGTTCACAGAGGTTACCAGCCTAGCAATCATCAGATCAACTAGTCTGGTATCCTGCATGTTATAGACCCCAGGAGTTTCTGTCTGATATAACAACTTTCATCAGTGTATCCGGACTTAATCCAAATATATAAGGAGAGATTTACTTCTATAAGGAGGAAATCACTTCTGCCTCCTAGTGTGTTTATACATTACTCCCAGTTTCTCATTTAAATCTGCCTGGTTTCAAATTTCAACCTAGTTCTTTGTTAAGCCATCCTTGTTACAATAAAACATCAATTGTTAATATTTTATTCCTAAATAGCATACTCATACCTTTTTGTCATTTTGACACACAAAGCCACTTAACCTTTCACAGTATCACAGTACATTACAGGTTGGAAGGGACCTCCAGAGATCATCAGGTCCAATCCCCATGCCAAAAGCAGGATCACCTAGGGTAGTCCGCACAGGAATGCATCCAGGTGCATTTTATAGGTATCCAGAGAAGGTCTCCACAACCTCTCTGGGCAGCCTGTTCCACTGTTCCAGCCCTCATTGTAAAGAACTTTCCCCTCATGTTGAGGTGAAATCTTCTATGTTGAAGTTTGTACCCATTGTTCCTTTCTCACTATAAGACCTTTTTCTTTAAACTTTGAATATTTCCTGTGTCTCTTCTCCATCCTTTACAATTTTATCAATACTTTTGTCTATGTTCTTTGAGTTTCACACAGTATAAAGTTATATCCAGCACCAAAATACTTCTCTATTGCAGTCAGTAATCCAAATACTACCTTTCTCCACAGGCTCATTCTAGGAATTCATGTTGAGTTACTTAATTATTGCAACCATTTGAAACGATCTTATTTTTTCTCTTTAATTCATTGACAGGAAGCATTCAGATCTTGTAACAAGAACCACAGACTAATCAATTAAGACATGTTTCAGACATCATAGTATGTGGCCTTCAAGGCAGATATCTAGATCTGCACAGTCATTTAGACTTCGTATTTGGTGGAACAGGCATGCTCAGTGGCAATATATCTGATTATTTTATATGTGTGCTGAAAGACTGGATGACTTTTATTCTAGAAATGTCCATAGACCATGAAGACTACTGCTAGTCATTTTGCAGACATAAGAGGTTGTCAAACAAACTCTCACATTTTGGTTCTCTTATACCTCCCACTTATGGACCTACATGCTGTTTATCAAAAAATAGTCATTCTTCAGCAGGCACCTTTGCAGATTCCTTTTACAGTGCAAAAGGGTTTTTCAGGACTGCATAAATTCTTTGCATGAGAGAGCACAGTATCAAAGCACAGGGGCTGATTAAAAATCTTTAAAACTCAGTTGCAGCAACCTGGAAAATTAATGAATGTTCTCACAGTGTTTGACTACACGGCTGAGCCTGCCATAATGCTCAAAGGAATCAAGTGTTCAGCCTCAGTCACAGGGTGAATTCTTAAATGAAAATGATAAAAGGAAGGGATGCGTGCACATGTGCATGTAACGTGCTTGTGCAAGACTGTGTGTCTAGAACAAATACGGCACTTGAGGTCAGCACCTCCCAAGTACCTAAAGTGTCAGCTTCCTGGAGGGAGATTACTTAATAATTTTAAGTAACAAACCTGTTCCTCTGTCACAGAAACAATGCATTTTAAACAATATTTACAGATGGCATCAATAAATTGGGCTGTTTTTATTAAAGTGCCTGAATGAAGAACTTACAAATTAGCAGTTGAGTCATACAAAGAGAAATTCAATGATTCAAGGGCTGAAAGCATATCGGCCTTGATGGATTCTTTCCAAAACCTGTACATCACTATCACTGACTCCATGTGAGAATGACTAAGAATTCAATATGCATCTACAGCTAGAATGTGTTGCAGTGTAAGTGCTGCAACAAAGCACATAAAAAACTGAATAGTAAATCTCCTTTAAGATGAGATTCATCTCACTTAAATTTAAGGTGTTAGAAAAATTAGATTAGGTAGATTAGTTGTTGGACATTTAGATGCTTAAGCTTAGGTGAAGTTAGTTCTGTGACCAAAATACTCATAACATAGTTCTGAGTACTAGAAATACTACATTTATGCTTGTGCTGATGATGAGGAGTGGTAAATGAGCTTTGCACTTGTTTTTAAGTTAGCATCAAAGTTTCTTTTTTTTTTCCCAATACATATATTCAGGCTTCTGAAAGACAGGCATCTGCAAGATAGGAATTTCAGCAGGGGACCTCTGTGATGATGTGTCAGACTCTCAAGAAGAGAGAAAAATGATTCACTTTTCTCACCCCACAGCAAGCTATGTCATACACAGCACTTCTTACATGCTGTAAAGATTAAGCAGCTTCTAATTAGCAACACCACCACCACTGGGGCATTTCCTGATTTACCTGCCTGAAAACTAATGAGAGAACAAAAAGTAGTCAGGGGTGGAAAGAAGAGGTCATAACCAGGCCTTGGCACAAAGAAATGAGAGACTGTTATGGGAAAAGTGTGGCCAGCAGGTCAAGGGAGGTGATTCTCCCCCTCTACTCAGCTCTGGTGAGACCCCACCTGGAGTACTGCGTCCAGTTCTGGAGCCCCTATTACAAGAGGATCTGGAGGTGCTGGAGGGTGTCCAGAGAAGGGCCACGAGGATGATCAGAGGGCTGGAGCACCTCTCCTATGAGGACAGACTGAAGGAGTTGGGGCTGTTCAGTCTGGAGAAGAGAAGGCTCCGAGGTGACCTCATTGTGGCCTTCCAGTATCTGAAGGGGGCCTACAAGAAGGCTGGGGAGGACTTTTCAGACTATCAGGGAGTGATAGGACTAGGGGAAATGGGATGAAGCTGGAGGTGGGGAGATTCAGGCTGGATGTGAGGAGGAAGTTCTTCACCGTGAGGGTGGTGAAGGCCTGGAATGGGCTGTCCAGGGAGGTGGTTGAGGCCCCGTCCCTTGAGGTGTTTAAGACCAGGCTGGACGAGGCTCTGTCCAGCCTGATCTAGGGTAGAGTGTCCCTGCCCATGGCAGGGGGTTGGAACTAGATGATCCTTGTGGTCCCTTCCAACCCTAACTGAAACTATGAAACTATGAATTGGGCTCTGAGTATACCAGGAGAGTGAAGATATTAAAACACCAAGTTGCCTGAAGGCCAGGCAGGATGCATGGAGAATGATATTTATACAGCAAACTACACAGTATCAAGATGCTGGAAACACTGCATTGAAACTGTGCTTTGCCGGGGCTAATTAGTCCTGTTGAGAAGTTCCATCCTACCATCACTAACTGGCTCCACTTCCTAAGCCAGCTTGTTCAGAGTCTCCAATGTAGACATAGCTCGCTATCCCCAGAGAAGTATACAAGTTAATTCCTGTATCTCAAGAAGTTGTGTTTTGTTGATCCCAGAGAAAAGCACAAGATCAGATGACAGCAAGTGTGCACTCTGTTTTGCAATTTCATTTTCTGTACTTCTGTTTTCTCAAATGTATTGTTTAATTGCTTGTTGTGTGATGTAGTAGGCACCTAAGCCCTATACGGCAGCTCACTCCTCACCTCCAGTGGGCTGAAGGAAGAGGAAAAGAAGAGTGAAATCAGGTAGCTGAGATAAAAAAATCAACATTTAATAAGTGGATGTTACCCACCACAATGGGCCAAGAGAGAAAGAAAACTCAACAAGTTGTGCAAAGGCAATCATTTACCAGATCTCACAGGCAGATCAGTGACCAGCCAACTCCTGAGGAAAAAAAAAAACTTAACTTTCCTAAAACTCCCTCTTTTGCATTTTACTGCTGAATATAATGTTATATGTCATGGACTATCTCATTGGTTAGTTTGGGTCATCTGCCTGGTTGTATCCACTCTCAACCCATGGCACAGCCTGCTGTGTGTTTACTGGGGGGGACAGAGTGAAAACAGCAAAGTTCTTTATGTAAATTGCTGTTGATTGATTGATGTTGACCACAATTAGTCAAATGAAATCTGAGGAACGATAAGTAGTTACAGTCCTTTCATTCCTTTCCGTGTTTAAAGAATGTAAGAGAAGACAATTCCTCAAAAATACATAATATGGTACAGAGTTTTCATAGTTTTTACTGAAATATGCAGGTGCCAGAGCACACAGAAAACTCCTTTTATCGAGGCTTTCTGAATGGTGTCAACCCAAGCACAGAGAAAGTACTGAACATCCTGCCTTGTGTCTATGCTAAAATTGACTAACCTGTCAATGTCAAGCCTGTATGCCACATAACTCCAACATCCTTGCTAGAGATGACTTTCAGAGTTGATCATCACCAACTTCTTGACTGAAGTGAGGATCAAAAAGAACACCAACACCCAGCACATCACTATGTAGGTTGACCTGTACTATCTGAAAAACACTTCATATGTGATTACATCACTGCTGAATAACAATGTTGTGTCCCAGTGATTTGATGAATGCTCACACCTACAGACAAAATATCTGAGGTTGCACGGCTTTACCACGAGGATAGTGGAACACCAGACCCATTTGCCCAGGGAGGTAGTTGAGGCCTCTTCCCTGGACATATTCAAGGTGAGGCTGGACAGGGCTCTGGGCAACCTGATCTAGTTGAGGATGCCCCTGCTTACTGTAGAGGGCATTGGACTAGATGACCTATGGAGGTCCTATCCAATCCAGACTATTCTATGATTCTAAATACAACTATGCTTATGAACACTTGAAGACAATGGAATATAATTATCTGTCTTGTTAGAACAATGTGAGAGACTAAATCTTGTCTCTTGATGTGACTCAACAAAGATAAAATCACCTTTGCTGCTTGCCCAGAAAACAGCTGATATGTACTGGGCAGAGCCACTGGAATGACTCTCAGGAAGGTGTATAGATAAGGATTCCTCATGAGACTGCAGCTGTCCTGGAAATTGGCAGAGGCCAATCAATACTCTCTGGAATATACATACCTAAAAACTGTGTAAAAGATCTGAGCAACTACTGGCTCAGAAGAAGGAAAACACAGGAGAAGGAAAACATGGGAGAAGAAAAAGACCTGGACAATACTGCTCTGAAGAAAAATGGAGAGAATACCGGGAGAGAAAAATGACAGAGACATCACCATGTAGCCTGGAAGAAGCAGACCAAGAGGAACCCTCTCTCCGTGTCCTAAGTTCTGCCTGCTGCAACTCATGGAGCTGAAGAGGCTGCTCAGAGTGCAATACCTCTTCTACATCCAAAGCTGCAGCACCCTTCCTCTACAGACCCAACATCTCTTCTACATCCAAAGCTGCAGCACCTTTCCCTCCACAGACTCAAACTGTCTTGGGGGGTGAGGGGTGTGGTAATATAATTCCTTTCCTCTTCTCTCTCCCTCTTCTCTCTCTCACTCTCTATTCTCTCTCTCCTTCTGATCCATCCACTTTATTTGTGTAATAAATAGTCTAGCTGTTGATACTGTGGCCTCGTTTGTGCTTCTAATTTCATAATACGGGAATATTCAAAAGATCTGAGTCTCTTTCCCTCTCCGGACTGAGACAAACAGTCCATGGCATACTTTTGGAAAAGGTCAACTAGCATTGTCTAGGACATTTCTCTGGTGACAGTATAAAGCAAAGACTGATCTTGATCCTATGCACACATATGGCAGTTTTAGGCTGATGACTGGGAAATTTTCCACAGATGTTGGGTAGAAAGTGGTAGAATGTAAATAAATTACCATTGGATATAAAGGGAAATAAAGATAAGGTCTAAATAATCCCATTGGTCTGATAACTAACATAAAGTTAGGTGTATAAACTGTTTTGTCTCTTTTCTTGGCTCTTCGCTCCAGCTGATACCAGCTGGTGGGTTTTGCTTGGCTGTTGCTGACCTTGGCTGCATTCTTGTTGTGGCTAAGTAACTAACGATCTACTCTCTGCTCTATTCTTTTCCTTTTCCTTTGTAGAGGGGGAAAGGGGGGGGGAAGAAGGGGGAGCTATTCGTTGCCCCCTGGTTTTGTCCTGGAGGGATCCTTATGTTGTTTATAATTTGTAAATATATGTAAATATTGTGTATTTTGTACATATTCATGACATTTCACATTTCTAGATTTTAATCTGCTTGTAAATACAGCTTCATTTGCTTCTATCCCAAACTGAACTGGTCTGGCAGTTGTATTTTGGGGATATTTTTCTCCAAATTAGTTGGGGGGTAATTTCAATCCACCACAACAGGCTGCCCCCATTTGAAGGCCAAAGCAATTTATTCATACCAACATCAATCATTGTGTGCTGGTTGGTCTCACAGCGAGTGGTCTTACACATCTGACATACTTGAATGAACATAGCCAAAGCACCAAAGCTTTACAGTCTTCAGTAGCTCAGCCATGGTGCTGGCATACAGGGAGCAGCAGAGAAATGACAGACACTGCCAAGATCCATAAGAATCTGCCTGGAGACAGATGGAAATGGAATGGATAATAATGCACATTTCCCTTTTAAAATGAGGACTTATGAGACTGAAAGTACAGGAGGAGCTCTGAAAATTACAATACTGTGTATTGTTGAATGTATGATTTATCAGCACTATTACCCAGTTAGCAATATTGGCACTAATGCTACTAGAAAAAGAAAAAAGTGCCTGAATAGACACAGTACTGAAACTGAACCACTTCACAGAAAGCCCTAACAGAAGACAATAATGTCCCAGACAATTCAGTCATTTATTTAAGCAAATCAAAAAGTAGCCCACAAGTCAAGTAACAATTGAATTAAGGTACCAATCACCATATCTATTAAGTTTTTTAAAATTACATGACAAAGTTTAAAAGAACATTCCAGTGTTGTGTGAAACATTATTCTTATTGCTACATCTAATTACAAAGAGCTGTAAATCACTCTGTCTAGCCTTTACAAAAAACCTGCTTCAAGTACATAATATTAAAAATTGAGAAGAGGTATGAAGCTTCTATATGAATGGATTATACAGATGTGAGTTTTTAGAGTCACTTTGGAAGAAGTTCTGCTGAAAATTTTCGTCTCTTCTTTCCTCTACAGGACTCTGGAGATGGGGCTGGTATGAGGACAGATTGTGACATCAGCCCATGTCTTGGAGACAGTCAGGGTAGGGCTGTGGCAAGGCTACAGACAGCATCCGGCAGCATCACTGGGCCATGGACTGAAAGGCTGTGTGCCTAGTGGAGGTGAGAAGGGATGGTAAAGCACTTGTAGTGCCCTCAGGGACCAGGCAATTACAACTCATCACAGCATTTAAGCACATGTTTTAATTTTAAGGCCCAAGCAAGCAGTTGAGAGCATGACTGATTTTACTTAGAAGCAGCTAATCTCAATATGAGTTATTCATGCATTCTTTTTGAATATAGGCTGCATTTACTTGCATGAAAGTAAGAACTACTCAGGTATTTAAAGCACTAGACTGGATCAGGATGAGATAAAAGAACTTTATTCATTACATGATTCTGTCCAACAGCATACTGCCACTGAATAGTAATGATATCATTAATTTTTAGGACTTCAACAGTTTCATAAATTAATTTGGCCTCTATGTCTTGGGAGCCATAGGGCAGAGAGGGAGTCCTTAAATACTGATGAGTATTTTTAATAGATGATGAGAGCCTACACCAGTAGACAAACACTTAGTTGGTTTATACTGTATTCTGGACATCCCCCAAGTCACTTTCACTTCTGAAGTCTGACACTATTCTGAAATAGGATGCGACATTAAAACCTGTGAGATGAAGTTTGGTGTCTTCTATTTGCCTCAGTCTGAATAAATTACCAACTTAATAACATTACTTTTGTAGACTGAATTAAAGACCAGTGTCAATCCCACAGCTGTTAGTTGTTTGTTTTTTTTTTTTAAGTAATTCCATTCCACAATGCAAATCTGCATGTAATTGGGTGCTTGTTAACCTACAGGGAAGTGCCCATTCACCTCTTCAGCTACCAAATACCTGTTGCTCCTACTGATAAATCACTATCCTTTTGCTGGACAATTCTGTGAGATTTTTAGATAAAAATACAGGATCAAGCAAGTGAATCTGCTATGATATTTCAAGGATTATTCTCCAACTCTGGCTTCTACAGATTAGAAAATTTGGGAGCCTGAAAAGTAATGACTTAGTACATTTGTACCAGACTGGTGATCACTCAGAAATTGCAGACTTGTCCACTGCACAAGCAGATCATTACTGCATCTAAGAGTGTAAGTGCAAGAAGCAGTAGATGTATGTATTTTACAATTTAGTCATGATCTATAAGTGAAAGAAGTCCATTGTGTGTCCAGTCTAGTGTTCATGCATACATCATACAGATAAACTATAGTAGGTTTTATACACTCAGATGATAACAAAGTGCATATCTGAGACAGACCTTTTGTGAGTATTTTCACCTGGCTAGATAGATAAATATCAGCCCTATGTCATTGTAATAATGCCTTGTAGCTAAACGATCTGACAGCATGACTTTCAGCACCATAAGCCTAGCTCTTTAACATGCAATTCAATGGTAGTTCTCCATTAGCTGATAGCACTTGCAGACTGTCTCTGTACTACTGAACAAAATATTACCAGAATTGTTCCCTGATATTGAAGCCAAATGTCACAGCACAAATTTTATCCATCATCTATAAGCCTCCAGGCAACCTGTCCATATTCACACTGCCTGTTTGGAATCATTACTGACACCTTCCCAACTTGGCTTGGGAAGCATTTGACAGAACACTAGATGCATCCAACCAAAACCATGCAAGGGACAATACTCACCACAGCAGGGAGAACTGAGTTCCAGGGTACAGCATACTCTGGCATTATTTAATTTACTAATATAGATGTGGCTATAGGTTATTATTATGATAGTGAAGCTGAGAAAATAGGGAACAAAACTCACACTGTATGCAAATGGTGGAAGTGGTGAAACCACACATTTAAAATTTTGTTTGTACCTACTTGTGTACGATTATGAAACAGAAAGCCAATATGGCAAATTCATTTACTCGGAGATAATCTGGTCCAACCCAAGGTACTGAGTGGTTTTTTCTCTTGTTAGAAGCTGGTTAATTAAACAAAGACAAGGTAATCCATACCCTAAAGAGGACTGCAACTAGATCATTCTATTCAAATCTTGTTTTCATAGACATTTCTTCTTTTCCTGGTTTAGCTGCAAATTCATTCCTGCCAAATATTCCTGGAATGCTGGATGAAAAGATTCCTTCACACACTGAAGTAGTAATGGAGGAAATGTCACAGTGGAAAGAAGGCTGCGTAACCAGCCTTGACCTCCCTGAGGCAAATATGAGAAAAATGAGAACTCTGAGGAAAAAAAAAAAAGAAAAAAAAAGTAAAAAAAAAAAAAGTTGGTTTTCTCCATAGGTTCTAATGGAAGACTTGAGTGGCTAACTTAAACAGAGATACCTATTTATGTTCTCAGAGGACTCTCTCCTATCTTTCCTTTTGTTCCCTCCCTTCTGTAATGCCTGTCTCTACCCATCCATACTACAAGGTATCAGTGCTCCTTTCAGGGCACTGAAACTCAGTCACATTTCAGGTGATTCATAAGACTAGGCTGGAAACAGCATCTGTATGGACTCCCTCTCAGCTTACACCTTAGAAGGAAATAAAGACACATCCAGGTCAGACTGTGATCTCTTGCTTCTGACTCTCCTCATTAAAATTTGCTCTTCCAGAGTAATCCACTGACAATCTCACTGTCCTTACTCGAAGTGAGAAAAATGTCATTGGAAACACAACAGATAAGACAAAACACTCAGCCACTGAAGCAGATGAAAACATTCCTGATGTTCTCTGTTCAATGTATTTATCAATCATTTCAATTCAGGATTTGAATGTACCATTAGCAAGTTTGCTGATGATACCAAACTGGTAGGTGCTGTTGACTGTTGAAGCACAAGAGGCCTTGCCAAGGGATTTAGATAGATTGGCATAGCCCTGAACGACCTGCTCTAGATGATCCTGGTGTTTTGGGCAAAATGATTGCAAGAGGTCCCTTCCAACCTTAGCAATTTTTTGATTCTGTGATACATATTGTTGAGGTCTTGTTAATGGGAGCTACACATCAATGCTCACTTTTGAATGGTTAGATGTGTACTCCATAATGCTTGGCTGTTAGAGGACAAACTGGTTCTGCCTTGGCAGCCTGACAGTGTTCACTTACTGGAAAAGTCTGGCAGGAAAAGAAAGGATGAGGAAGAAGAGCCAATGTTAATGAAGCTTGCTCCAAAGAATCTGGAGTTACTAAATGCATTAAATTAGCATACCTGTGCTGTTCTGACTGTAAATAGTAAAAGAGGAAGGGGAAAATGGATGTACTTGATCTTGGAGAGAAAATTGGAATTGCTGTGTCCTTTGCTATGAGAACCTCCACCCCTGGAAACTTCCAGCACTTGGATCAGTAAGTTTGTAGATGACACTAAGTTGATCTGCCTGAGGGTAGGAAGGCAGAGTGGTCTGGATAGGTTAAAACAATGGGCTGAAGTCAGTGGAATGACCAAGTGCCAGGTCTTGCACTTCAGTCACAACAACGCTACAAGCTTAGGGAAGAGTGGCTGGAAAGCAACCTGGTGGAAAAGAATCTGAGGGTGCTGGTGGACAGACAGCTGAATGTGAGCCAGCATTGTGCCCAGGTGGACAAAGTCAATAGTATCTTGGCCTGTATCAAAACAGCGTCTTCAGCAGGAGCAGGGAAGTGATTGTGCCCCTGTACTCAGCCCTGATGAGGTCACAGCTTAAGTACTGCATTCAGTTCTGGGCACCACACTGAAGGAAAGACATTGAGGTCCTGGAGAATGTCCAGAGAAGAGCAATAAGACTGGTGAGAGGTTTGGAGGGCTTGTGATACAAGGAGCGGCTGAGGGAACTGAGGTTATTAAGCATGGAGAAGAAAGGCTAAGAGGAATTCTTACAGTTCTCTACAGCTACCTAAAAGGAGTTTGTTGCAAGGCTAGTGTTGGTCTCTTCTCCCAGCTAGTGGTAGGATGACAGGAAATAGGTTTATGTTGTGTCAGGGGAGTTTTGCATTGCATATTAGGAAAAGCTTCTTTACTAAGAGAATGATGAGGCATTGGAACAGGCTGAACCAGGAGGTGGTGGAGCCACCATCCCTGGAGGTGTTCAAGAAACTGTTTAGTGGTCATGGTAGTTGGGTTATGGATGGACTTGATGATCTTAAAGGTCTTTTCCAACCTTAATGATCCTATGATTCTCTATTAGTAATATTAATCTCCATTGAGATCTTCCTGCTGTTCTTTACCCAGATTAAAGGGTGCCATCTGTAAAAGGAATGTCATGTAAGCACCAAGACTACTTCCTATGAAAAATACAAGGAGCTGGCATAACTTTTTGTAGAGAAAAGTTTGAATCAGTGACCCTTCTCTTGATCTCGGGCTTCATGTAAGGCATCTGACTGAGTTAGTGTGACAGTTTCAGGCTATGCTTTTAAAAGTTAACTGCAGATCTTCAAGCAGAGGAGTGGAGAAATATAAACAAATCCACAGTTGGGTGTAAAATGGAAAACACCTTCACTGGAATTCTCTCAATTCAATCAACAATGTCCTGCCACAGGTCAGCTGCCCAAATAGGCTTTCCTTTTCTCTGCCAACCATTCTTTTCCCAGTCCATTAGCCAACCCCACAGAGCATTGGCTTCCATCCATGAGTCGGTGTAGAGATAAAGCTTTGGCCATCTCTCATGTTCAGCTACGTCAAGAGCTAGCTGGACAGCTTTTACCTCTGCAAATTGACTGGATTCTCCTTCTCCATCCTTTGCCTCTGCAACTCGGCGTGTTGGACTCCACACTGCAGACTTCCACCTTCACTTGTTTCCAACAAGATGACAGGAACCATCTGTGAACAAAGCATATTTCTTTTCAGCATCAGAAAGGTCATTGTAAGGAGGAGCTTCCTCAGCATGAGTTACTCTCTCCTCTGGAGGTTTAGTACAGTTAGTGCCTTCAGGCCAACTTGTGATCACCTCCACCAGACCAGGTCTTTCAAGATTTCCCATTCAAGCTCTCTGCATTATCAGAGCCATCCAGTTGGACCATGTGGTAGCTGTGGCACGATATGGTGTGGAACCTTTGCCTTTGAACATCCAATTCAAAACTGGTAATCTGGGAGCTAAGAGAAGTTGCGACTCAGTTCCAATTACTTCAGCAGCTGCTTTGACTCCTTCATAGGCAAGTGGACATCCTTGGACATCCTTTTGTCTCACCTTCAGCTCTTTGCCACAAGAACCAGGTTGGACCATTGTCAATTGCAGCCATGTACAAAACGTTCTTAATATTTGGACCATCTTGAACAGGTCCCAGACCCATTGCTTGAACTACCTCTTGTTTTATCTGGTCAAAAAACTGCTTGTTGTTTGGGTCCCCAGTGGAAACTCTTTTTCTTTCAAGTCACATCATACAGAGGTTTCACAATCTGACTGTATCCAGGAATGTGCAGTCTCCAAAATCCCACTATACCCAAGAAACATAGAGTCTTTTGCTTGTTCATAGGATTTGCCATGGTAGAGACTCTATTTACCACATCCACTGGAATGTGTCGGCGTCCATCCTGCCACCGCACTCCCAGGAACTGGATCTCTCTGGACAGGTCCTTTCACCTTGTCTCGCTTGATGGCGAAACCTGCACTCAGAAGAATGTCAATGACTTTGTTACCTTTCTCAAAGACTTCTTCAGCAGTTTGACCCCAGATGATGATATCATCGATGAACTGGATGTGTTCTGGAGCACCACCCTTCTCCAGAGCATCATGGATCACTGCATGATAGATGCTTGAGCTGTGGATCCAGCCCATTGGCAATCTGTTGAAAATGTACTGAATTCATCTCTAGGTGAAAGCAAACTGAGGCCTGCATTCCTCTGCTATGGGAATAGAGAAAAAAGCATTTACAATGTCTACAGTAGCATACCATTTGGCCTCTTTGGATTCCAGCTCATACTGGAGTTTCATCATGTCTGGTACTGCTGCACTCATAGGTGGATTTACTTCACTCAGAGCACAGAAGTTGACTGTCAGACGCCAGTCTCCATTCTGCTTTCGCACAGGCCACACTGGACTGTTGAAAGGGGAATGAGTTTTGCTGATGACTTTCTGACTCTCCAACTGACAAATCAGATTCTGAATGGGCAACAAAGAGTCATGATTTGTTCTGTATTGTCTGAGAAGCAACCAGCAACTTTACGCCCTCTTTCTTATGTTGTCCCACAACTGCAGATTCATCAGAAAGCTCAGATCTAACAGACAGCCTCAGTTTTTGTCCATCAGTTTCTACAGATGCTGCTCCAAAAGCCCATTTGCAACTCTTAGGGTCTTTGAAAAACCCTTCTCTCAGAAAATCAATTCCCAGAATACAAGGTGCGTCAGGTCCTGTCACAGCAGTATGCTTCTTCCACTGTTTACCAGTTAAACTTCTTTCAACCTCCACCTTAGTTAACTCTTGAGATCCACCAGTGACTCCCAGAATAGTTGTAGGCTCTGATCCCTGATAATTTGATGGCATTATGGTGCACTGAGCTCCTGTGTCAACCAAGGCCCTGTACTTCTGAAATTGTGAAGTAAGGCCACTGGATGTACACATCCCAATAGATTCTGTTATCTCTGGTATCCCTCTCCTCCCCCTGGTGGGAGGCAGGGCACCCCTAATTATGGGAAATATGTCCACATGTGCAGTTAGCACACTGTCCAGTGTTAGAATTGGAATCACTGTTGGAGCTATTAGAGTTGTCCTGGGAAATTGAGGTAGTAACAGCTACCCTTCTGGTATTGCTACCTTGGGTTCTGCCACTCTGCAGTTCCTTTAGTCTCCTGAAACGATTAGAAGTTGGTTGACCATCCCATCTGTTCATGTTCTCACCAAACTGATCACACAGAGTTATCCAAATACTCCCACGTGATTGCCTCTGTGGTCTTTTTTGGGTTGATCTGTTTTAGAATGACCTCCTTGGAGGATGTCTGTTCCTAACAGCTGAAACGTGTATCCCTCTGGAGGAAGAATTGGAATTATCTCTTTGTGTCAATTGGGATATGGAATCTTTCAGCTCTTTCATGCAATTCTCAATTTTTCCAGACAGAGTTTCAATGGCTGAAACCAAAGAAACACAGGTGAGACTATCCTCCAATTGTCTCATTTGATCAGTGAAATGGCCAACCGTAGGAGGAGCTCTACCATAATTTCTTGCCACAATTCTGCTTGCCAGAATAGTTGCATAATTAGGAGGAGCAAGTTTGATGATCTTTTTAGCAAGACCTGCTCCTATAGGAATTTCATCTGTATTCAGAGTGCCATGGGCACCACAGAGTACTTATCTCACCGCAAATTCTCTCAAATGCTTAGTTCCCCCATCCATGGTATTCCATGGTTTAGGATTCCATAGAAGGTCATCTTGGGATGGGTATCTCATGAGGGCTGCCAATAAAAGGCGTGTCCACAGAGAAACTTTACCAAGACACCTGCCTAGATGTTGATCTATTCCACTGTCCTTTGAGAGAGTGCTTAGCTGAGATGCTGACTTGTCTCCCACTACTAGAGCTGGTGCACCTGTATCAAAACATCTCCCAAGCCAAGTTAGAATTGGCTCATTCTCTGCTCTGAGGTAATCCTTCCTCACAAGCCTTATTTCCTAGCAGGGGGCGCTAGCATTTTAAATGTCATCTTCTAACTCCTCCTCTGTCTCATCTTCCTGAAGATGTTGTCCCCATAATCCTGCTGCCACTCTTCTAAGGATCTCTTTAAGCTCAGAAACACCTCCATTAGCTGCTGTCTTACCAGGACCTGTTGTTGTAGTTTATGAATTTATTGGCCGGAAATATGATAAAATATGAAATGTATTAAATGTCAAAAATTGTTTTCCCGAGCCAATTTTATGCAGGTTCAGTTGCCTGGTCGATGATAGGTTGCTTACACGTGGTAGAAAGCTAATAAACAGTAGAGTAACAGTCTAGAACAATCAGAACTTGGAATACAGTGGAAAAAAATAGAACCTCCCTATGTGCATGAAACCAAACAGCAATATTGCCTCAGGTGGTATAGACAAACCACTGTTGAGTTTGCAATGGAGCTAACAAAGAGGTAACAAGCTATAAACCTCAGAAATAACCAGGTAGTGTATTTTAGTCATGAACTGCCGAGCTGCTAACTACCAAAACCTTTGCTAGATGAAGAGGTGTTTGAGTTCGTAGTTATAGTCCAAAGGGCAGTATCCACAAATTTAGAGGAAATGAGAGAGCAGGCTGCTGTAGTGGAGGCCCAACTTGAGCACGATGCTGCTAAAACAAAAGAAGCTTATTGCTCGGAAGAAAGAGCAAGTAGGGTGCTTGTTGCCACCTTGAATCCCGTTAACGAATGGGAGAGATAAGAGAGTGAAAAGTATGCAAGCTATGAGTGTAACGAGCCAAAGGTATACGAGGTCTTCCCCTATAAATTCCCTTTTCAAAAACTGAACAGCCCAATGACACATTAGCCATTTAAATCCTGCCAATCAATTAACAATGTTTATGTGGTGAGTAAACTGCACATGCCTTCTCTCATGGCGTCTGACATGTGCAGCTGCCTCTCTGACACAAGAGCCTCAGGGATCGGGTTCAGTTTCCACTCCCCTCCAGGAGGCCTTAACAGCACCTGCCTATTAGGCTCCTCAATCTCAATCCAGGCCCTGCAACAGAAAGGGAGGAGAAAGGGGCTCAAAACAGATTTAGCTGTCTTGGCAATGCCTCATCCAGGACACCTGTATTCTGCCCTTCATCTCCACTATTCAGTGTTGGTTTCAATAACTCAGCTATATCTTTAAGACAAACCTTCTCCTTTTCCTCAGCAGGATCTTTTTTAACAGAAGGTCCCTCACCAGCAGCGGAATCTTGCTGCTCTCCACCATCAGCTGTTGGATCAGCTTTGTGTTTTCCCCTTTTATCCAAAGCTGCTACTTGCTTAATTGGAGCTGTGTTGAAATTTATAGTAGCCTTAACAGAAGCCAACAGGTTTTGAGACAAAACAGCTGCTGCAGAGGACACTTCCAGTCCTGCTGATGAAGAAGGAAATGGTTTTGCCTCTCTAATGGCTGCCAAGGACATTGCAGCTGCCATCTTAGGAGCTGCCGCTGACTGATTGCCAGAACCACCAATAGATCCGTTCAAAGCCGCTCTACCGATAGTCTGCCCCTCTCTGTTCTTAACTGATTCAGATTCTCAAATCTCCTCATCACTACAAATCTCTGGACTCAAGTTAGAGTTATTTCTTTTCCACCTAGGTCTATGCTTAAAAATAAAACAGGTCTTAGATACTGTCCTCTCACATATCAGAGCTATTAACAAGAACACATTAATTATTACCAGCAGCCTGATTACACTTATCAAATAAATCACTTTTGGATCCCAGCCATTACTTAGAATTACTTTTCCACCTACTGGGATTTTAAATTCATGTATTTCAATAGGCAATGAGGTGGCAGTCACATTCCCATATTTCTTAAGCCAAAAGAATCCCAAAAATCGATCACAGAGAAGCTGAATTTTATACTTAAACCACAAGTATCATTTATACATCAGATATCTGCCTAATTGATCACTGATCACAAAGTAGTCCAACTAAATATTTATAGACCAAAACACTCAAAACAGAAAAGATCAGATGTCTAAGAATCCACGGCACCTTCATGTTCGCTTCCCTGATCCTAGCAGAAATAAATCAAGCAAATCTTGCCCTGCATCTGGAAAGCAATTATTTCGAGCCCCATGTTGGGCAGAATTTTTTTTTTTTGGTCTAGATTTCTGGAACCTAGTACCTCCATCAACAAAGACCAATCTGACCTGAAGGTGGCTGCATTTAAGCAATGGGGTGTAATACCATGTATGACAGTTGCACACAGGGCCTTCAGTAAAGGAAATGGGTAAGAATGATGGCAGAAGGATGTAAAAGTGATGTTTTTCAACCACTAAAATAAAATAAAATAAATAAAATAAAACCCCCTACATTTGTAAACATATATTAATTGAAACAGCTTGATGGTTCCATGAGAGCTCAAGAGTTTGATATATCTGATGTCTATAAGGTCCCATTTGGAATTATGACACAGAGGTTCAAAGAAAAATGCAAAATGTTATTATTTCTGCTATCTTTCTAAGGCAGTATTTTATTCATGTTTCAGGACTGTTTCAATTAGCCATGAGCTTTAACCATTTCTATTCATTTCTGAATGCTAAATTAATTGGTACTGAGAACCTCTGACCTACTTTCTTGTGTTACTTCTTTTTTTGCTCTAAGTCATGTCATTCTAGACAGACATCTAAGAAGAATCAGCAACAGTGGGTACTGCATTCCACCAGATGCTTATCTCCTCTCTGCCTAACTCATTTAAAAAAGTTGTATTGAAAAAGGAATTTGATTGCAAAAGGAATCAATCTGTAACTCAGCAAAAGCACCTCCTTTGTAATATACATAGCACTGCTGCTTCACCCGTATTAATGTTAACCTGTAATTTATTCTTCCTGCAGTTTTGCCCTTATGCACAAGTGAAAAATTGATGGGAAACATTTGGAAAGCAGTTTCATATTACAGAATTAAAAAAGAAACTGGATTGACTAATTTAAAACCCCTAGTAATAGTCTCCTTGGTCTTAAGGAAATTTTGTCATTCGATTTAAACAGGGTTTTATTTGATCCAGGTGCACCTGGATATCAGAATGGTAATGTAACTACAACAATCTATTGTCAGGTGTGTAGGTATTTTAATTTCTTTGCAGACGATATAAACCAGGATTTTCTGTTTACATGGCAGGATAATCAGCATGCAACTGTGGGAAACAATCATTAATGTGATGAAATATGGAAATGAGACTCGCTTATAGAGAGGGTAGAAGTATAGGCCTGGGATGAAGGACTGGATTCATGGTCTTGGCTGGCTTCCTCTCTGCTGCAGGCAAAAGCCTCTGTCTACAGAGAAAATAGATATTTCCTTTCTCTTACTTTTGTTTCAGTTTATGGATGAAAAGCTTAAAGACAAGGACCACATCATCTTCTTGCATA
The DNA here is from genome assembly GCA_015227895.2 of Colaptes auratus. Taxonomy (NCBI): domain Eukaryota; kingdom Metazoa; phylum Chordata; class Aves; order Piciformes; family Picidae; genus Colaptes; species Colaptes auratus. The sequence goes on from CM037631.1 coordinate 41,135,034, forward strand.
TATATAATCCAGAGCATGGGACCTTGCAAATGTATAAGTATGAACATATACTATTGTTGAAGAGACAAAAGCAATGTGGAAATTGAGAGCAGGTATAAGGCATATGTCTACTTTCCTCACTTGGAAAACTGGAACAGGCAAAAATCAAAATTCTTAGGAATGCAAAAATGTGTTAGCAGAAGTTTCATAACATTTACCTCCTCACCACAGGGAATGATAGAAATATTTTGATTCAGTATACTGACTAACTTTGCAAGTTCACATTTTACTGCAATAGCTGTTTTCATTGCTGAGAAACTGATGTATATGTGCAGTGAATGAAGTGTTCAAAATCAGCTGGTGGAAGCACAGAATGACTTTTGCATATGCAAACCACACGCATCAATTTCTAGGTAATGTTTTAGAGAAAGCTATCTATATTCATTTATATTAATTACTGCTTTTTGAAAATCAGCTCCAAATATACCCATTATAAGGAAGGTTTTCCAATGCTCCTGTTTTGCACATGAGAAAATAATTTAGCTGGGAAGTAATTCATCTGAATCTTCAAAGTTTAATTTATGGCATACACAGGAGGTTTTTCCAAAGTAACATTATCCCAAGCCTGAATTTTAATAAGATGGAGCACAGTGCTGACTTTTATTTTTGATTGTAGTTCAGATAATTAAAATAGCTTCAACATTTTAGACAAAACACCAATAAGACCAGCAATGTATATGGAAATGCAATTTGAGGTTTTGCGGAATTTATTTCTTCTAGGTAGCAGCAAAGCTCAAGTTCTAAGCTCACATCACAGAGCACACTAAAATTATGTTTCTATGCCCCTTTTCTATAAATGGATTAACCTTCTGTAATTTAAGCAGTTTGCATATGGCCTTGGAGGGCAGCTTTTTCCTCCCACATTGTGCATAGTGGAAATATTCTGCTAGGTCTAATAAACCTGTACTGTGAAGGGAAATACAAGAAGAATTAACATTATTTGAAGGCTATGGTTCAGAGTTTAGGTACCAATATGAAAATTTGTGGGGTTTGACCTCTTTTCCTCATTTAACCACATAGTTCCTGTGCAACATGTGTTGACGCATCATTTAAACACAGGTTGTAAGCAAATTTTTTGCAAACTGTGTCCTTAGTTGTTTGCACTTTGCAAAGAAACTTAGATGGCAAAGTCCTCCTTCTCCTTGCATTGACTGCATTTTGCAAGAAAGTACTCCACGGAGCTCCCCAACCCAGTCCCTTGGACAACTACAGTGACAGATGTAGTGTTTTGTCTAGTGTGCCTTTGGAAGAAAATCTTGATGCTCTCAAGAATGCAAAAGAGCAAGAAAAGCAAAGTAGTCTCCTATTATGGAAAAAAGACCCACTCAGGGTCCAGAACTGGGATATAGTGCAACTGCATAGATTCATTAGTAAATAAGTCAATATAAAGAGCACAAACATCTGTCCAGGAGACAGTCTAGGCACTGGAATACAATCATTGGTATCACAAAAATGTCAAAACTTTCCCAGTCTAACTCTCAGTCTCCCAAACAGTTGTTAGACATAATTTGCCTGCTGAGTCACCAAGGAGACCATTTCTGAAAGGCAGTTTGCATGAAGCCACCCTGTTTCTGAAGCCAAAAGAGATTATTAGTGTAAGCATTTCTGTGACTCCCGGTCTACATGACCACAAACATTTCCAGATGTGTTTCCCTTAGGGTATAGTCCCACCCCTGAAGTAAAAAGAAACAGAAAAAAAGATTGAACTTTCAAACTTGATTCTCTGCACCACTCTAATTATCTTGCTCCATGGCTCTGTATTGGGCCACTCTGTTTAATGCCTTCTAAGACAGATCTATCTGGCAGATCTGATGTGAGCCCATCTGTAGTGTTCGGCTTTGATCAATCACTGCCTTCTTGTATTTAGCAGTGTTGACATTTCCAGTGGAAGCCCTTGGAAGTCTGAGATGAATAGCCTGAACAATGACTCTTAAAAGCAATTTGTTTTTAATGTGTCTGAGTTAACTGGATGATGGGACATAGCCTTGCAGTTACTCTAATTAGCTCACAAAAGATGTCCAGAAGGAAGATCCCCAAACACACTATTTGACCGTTAGCTAACCATTGAAGTTCTAAAAAAGTTCACGTATCTCAGGTTTCCTTCTGGGTATTCTTTGAAAATGTCCATTCCTGAACTATTCATGCTCACTTGTGACCTTTTTAGGCTGTGCCTTTAAGAAAGGGACAGTTGCTGGAATACTCTGGCTGAATGTTTTTGATATTCAAATGAAAACAAGATAGTCTAAATGAATTTCATTGGTAGATTGGTAGAATGCAACTTTAAGTTTAGGTTCTGTCAGTTCAGCTTGAGTCAGTTCAGTCTGTTCTCTCTGTTCCTGTGGGCCTGTTTCTCTCTCTGAAGCAACATCTTGCTGGACAGAAGCAACCTTGAATTAACAAAGCTAACCAGATAAGAAAACTAATTCTTGCACACGCTTTGAGCTGACAGAATTTTCTCCTTAATTGCCTGTCTCTCTCTCTCTAACCCTTTTTGGGGAAAAAGGGAGGTAGGGAGGGAGAGTGGGGCACAGGGGGGAATCCCCCTGGTCGGCTTGAGGGAAGAAGCTCTTCTGTATTACTTTCACTGCTGTATATTTCTGTATATATTGTAAATACTGTATATTTGTGTACATATTCATTGCATTCCATTTATGCTTGTAAATACAGCTTATTTCATTTGCTTCTCTGGCTGAGTTAGCTGTGGCTTCTTTGTGTGTGGGGGGAGAACTTTCTCACCTACCACATCACTATGCTGAGAATATCAGAACTTGAATCAAAATACTGTCTAAATCCCTGATTAGACCTTTCTCTACACAGACTGTTGTAGCTTGCCTGCTCACTGCACAACTGCCAGACCAAGTACAAATATAAACAGAATGTCATTGCAAAATCAGAAGACAGTCCAAAAGGTGTTTAATCAGGAGCCAGTGCACTCGCCCAGAATGAGACAAGTCCAGTTTCAACTAAATCCTCTGCCTGAGGGAATTTTCACCCCAGTGTTCAAGTTGCAGACTCCAGTCTTGAAGGATGTTCCCTATCCTTTTAGTGGGTATTTTCTAAAACACAAGAGTAACTGAAGGAAGTCAATCCATGTTCTTGTGTAAGAACATTGACCCTGACACCAGTCTTATTTTGGTAAATATTTCACACACAATACCTACAATATCAGCATCAGTATGGACTCAATTTAGGTCTCTTCCTTCCAGCTATCTACAACATTTTTTAGCTTACACAAACTGGGCCATATACTGCAAGAAATCTCATGAGAGCCCTTGTACAGGTACAATACAGTTGTTAGACTACTCTGATATGTGCTTAAGCTTAATTATTAAATTCATCCCCATCCTTTAGGATGCTACGGGGACCCAGTGTATTTAATTCAAGCTCACTGGACAAATGAAAACAGAGAGAATATATTCTGTAACACTAAATTGCTTTGGTGGTTTTAGCATTTACACCTTGAAGCTCTGAGAGAAACAGAACCCCTTTAGACACTTAAACCAGATCTACTAGACTACGCCTTTACAGCAAAATTAGGCAGAGAGGTGTGCTCCCTATTCAACAAGCATCCAATATTTTACAGTGTTTTATTCAGTTATTCTTCCCTCTTTTACAAGCATGGGGAGTATTTTCCCTACCGAGGACCCATGGATCCCCTCACCAGTGTCCTATTCATTATTCAGATTCACATAATACACTTTGCAAACAGGCAAAGTGCTCAGAAACAGCACAGCCTTGGACTGACTGACCCAAAAAAAAAAAAAAAAAAAACAAAAAAAAAACCAAACTTGATGAGGAAAACTTGAATGTGCTTCTCTTTAGCTTTTTGTCATGTTTGATAGATCAGACATGTGTCAAGCAGAAGATGCTATACCCCACCTCACCATCAGATATCTCAAGATTCTGCTTTCTAAAGTGAATATGCTGAGATAAGTAACAGCTCACAAGCAGGACAGAAAGTGTAGAGATCATGCTACCCAGTTTATTTATACTTATTTGGTGCTATTTAAGCTCTTCCTGGTTTAGTGATAAAACTGAGAACAGAACAGAGAGTGTGTGACAAAACCTTCCCTTTCCAATACAGTAGAGATATCTCTTAGCTGTTATTTGCAATATAGCAAATGCAGCAGAACTCCACAAGCTGATAATTAGCAGGATAACCTTGGGACTGGTACTCCATAGACCTTTTTGGCATGTCACTGTGATACAGCAGTAAATACAGCTTAGATGAAACAAACTATGTGGGTGGACTTTGACTATAACCTCCAAGCGTGGCCTGAGAAGCTCTGACCCCTTGTCTCCTGACCTCACACTGGCAACAAATGACATTGGCTTTTTGTGAAAACAGAACTATTCAATTCTTAATGTAATTTGATGTAACAATGTTCACTGTTCATTTGGAACCTTTAAAATGATACTGAGAAACTCAATGTTAAGATTGCTGCTGACCCTGGGATAGGAAACTGGATGCTATGAAAACATGTGTTTGTCCCTCTTAGATGTTAAAACATGACAAGACTTTGAAAAATCAGACCACTATACTAGTTTCCATGTCCACTGAAAGAGTAACCTGACCATCTCCAGCACTGCAGGAAGTATGGATGGACAAAACACACCAAGAAAATTATTGCCATGTTTGCTATTAATAAAGTGGCCCTTGCAGCAACGCTGAACTTAAAGACACTGAACTGAGAAGTAAGAGCTCCTTGATTAATTCCTATTTGATCTGGATAACCTTTGTGTGAAACCCACAAGAGTTTCTCTGTGTATTCCCACTCTCTGTTCTATAAGCTGTAGACAAATATTCTTTGTGATTTACCAGCTTTGTGTATGAGGATTATTAGTTTTTGAGATGGGGATTGTTGTCAACAGTACACATGTAAAGTAACCCAGCGTCTTCGGCGGCGGAATTTAAACAGACACAGCAGGGCTGGTGGGGCTCCCACTGGGCAGCAGCCTGCCTTCTCTGGTGCTCTCTCGTGCTCTCACACGCCACCACAGTTTTTCTAAATTTTTTGTCCAGTGGGTGCTGCGGCCAGGGGCAATCATGGTTGTAACTCGCAGCAAAAACTCCTTAAAAAAATCAGTGTCGACCCAGACTGAGGTAGAACACAAGCAGGTAACTGTCCAGGTATCTGGCTGTAGTGAGTGCTGGAGCCTGGCTCTTGAGATGCAGGGTAGTGGAAGCAACTCTTGCATTAGGTGTGAGCAGATCGGCTATCTGCTCAACCTGGTGGCCAGACTAAAGGACAAGGTTGATAGTCTTAGAGATGTAAGGGAATGTAGAAAAGAGACGAGCCAGAGGAGGAAAGAGATGAACCAGCGTAAGCAGGCTCCGCAGGCTCCCCCAGCAGAGACTGGTCATCCAAAAAGCAGAGGGGAATGGATGCAGGTTCCTCTCAAAAGACACAAATTAAAACCTCCTTGCCTCCCCCCACCTTCCTCGCTGCCCTTGGAAAACAGGTATGGGGCACTGGAGATCGAGGGTGAGGTGATTCTGATGCCAGAGGACACATCATCTGGGGTTTTCCCTGAGGCTAAACAGCTTAAGGTTAAACAGCCTAAGGCAAAGCAGCCTAAGGTTAAACAGCCTTCCCCCGGCATCAGGACTTGCTCCCTCAAAAAAAAGAGGAGGGTAATTGTTATTGGTGATTCCCTCCTGAGGGAAACAGAGGGTCCCATATGTCGGCCAGACCCATATCATAGGGAAGTTATTAGCCTAGCAGGAGCCCAAGTTGGAGATGTTACCAGAAGGCTGCCCAGTCTGGTACAGCCCTCTGACTACTATCTCTTACTGGTTATGCAGTTAGGGAATGATGATGTTGCCACCAGAGCTCCCAGGGCTATCAAAAATTACTTCAGGGCCCTGGGAGATCTGGTTGAGGGGTCAGGTGCACAAATAATTTTTACATCGATACCATTAGATGCAGGAGGAAATATGATAAGGAACAGGTCAGAAGCTGTAGTCAACAAGTGGCTTAGAGGCTGGTGCAGTTGAAAGAATTTTGGATTTTTCAATCTTGGAGAACTTTCTACTGCACCAGGTCAGCTGGTAACAGATGGAGTACATCTGTCCCAGAGGAGGGGAAAGGTCACAGTATATGAGAATGGCCTGTCCCCCAAAGGGAAAAAAGATTCTGGGAAGGGAATTGGCAGGTCTCATTGACAGGGCTTTAAACTAGATTCAAAGGGGAAGGGGCTGAAACCAGTCCCCTCAGGCAAGAGTCTGGGAGTGATAAGCTAGAGCTAGAGGTGAAACCAGCAGCCCAGCTACAGTGCATGTACACTAATGCACAAAGCATGGGTAACAAACATAAGGAGTTAGAAGCCTTGTTACAGCAGGCAAGTTATGATGTAGTTGCCATCACAGAGATGTGGTGGGACAACTTACATGACTGGAGCGCTGCAATTGACGGCTACAGGCTGTTCAGGAGAGACAGGCAAGGAAGAAGGGGTGGAGGGGTGGCCCTGTATATCAGGGAGGCACTAGATGCCGTTGAGCTGGAGATCAGGGATGATCGGGTTGAGTGCTTGTGGGTGAGAATTAGAGGGAAGATCGGGAGGGCAGACATCCTGGTTGGAGTCTGTTATAGACCACCCAACCAGGAGGAAGATGTCGATGAAGCATTCTATAGGCAGCTTAAGGCTGTCTCAAGATCGCCTGACCTCATTCTCATGGGCGATTTCAACCTGCCTGATATCTGCTGGGATCTCAACACAGCAGAGAGGAGGCAGTCTAGGAGGTTCCTGGAGTGCATGGAGGACAGCTTCTTATCCCAGGTGCTGCACGAACCTACCAGGGGCAAGGATATGCTTGACCTCCTCTTCACCAACAGCACCTCCTCTTGACCTCCTCAACACCCACCTCTGGTGGGTGATGTGGTGGTCGGAGGGTGTTTAGGCACCAGTGACCATGAGATAATTGAGTTTTCAGTATTCAGCCAAGCTAAGAGGGGTAGCAAGAAGACCTCCACTATGGATTTCAGGAGGGCGGACTTCAGGTTACTCAAGGAACTAACTCAGAAGGTTCCTTGGGATACAGTCCTTAAAAATAAAGGGGTCCAGGAGAGCTGGACCTCCTTCAAGGAAGAACTCTTGAAGGTGCAGGTGCCAGTGTGCCAGAAGATGAGCCGCCGGGGCAGACGGCCAGCCTGGATGGGTAATGAACTTCTAAAGGAACTAAGGGAAAAAAGAGGGTGTATCATCTTTGGAAGAAAGGGAAGGCAACCTACGGAATGTTTAGGGATGTTGCTAGGTCTTGTAGGAAGAAAATTAGGGAGGCAAAAGCCCATTTAGAACTTAGACTGGCCTCTGCTGTGAAGGACAACAAAAAGTCCTTCTATAATATGTTAATAGCAAGAAGAAGGGCAAGGACAACCTCCACTCCTTGGTGGGCACGGAGGGGAATGTTGTAACAAAGGATGAAGAAAAAGCAGTGGTACTTAACACCGTCTTTGCCTCAATTTTTACTAGCATGGCAGAACTTCTTCCAGACAGCTGGCCTGCAGAGCTCGCAGAAGGAGCCAGGGAGCTGCATAGTTTCTTGCTGCTCCAGGAGGTAGTTAGAGATATTACCAGCCGCTTGGACACCCACAAGGCCATGGGACCGGATGGGATCCATCCTAGGGTGCTGAGAGAGCTGGCAGATGAGCTGGCCAAGCCATTCTCCATCATTTTTCACCAGTCCTGGCTCACTGGAGAGGTCCCAGAAGACTGGAAGCTGGCCAACGTGGTGCCCATCCACAAGAAGGGCCAGTTGGATGAGCCAGGGAATTATAGGCCTGTCAGTCTGACCTCAGTGCCAGGCAAGATTATGGAACAGGTCATCTTGAGTGCGATCACACAGCACTTACAGGATGGCCAAGGGATCAGGCCCAGCCAGCATGGCTTTAGGAAGGGCAGGCCCTGCCTGACCAACCTGATCTCCTTCTATGATCAGGTGACCTGCCTGGTGGATGTGGGGAGGCCAATGGATGTGGTCTACCTGGACCTCAGCAAGGCCTTTGACACCATCCCCCACAGCAAACTTCTGGCCAAGCTATCAGCCCATGGCTTGGACAGGAGCACACTGCGTTGGGCTAGGAACTGGCTGGAGGGCCGAGCCCAGAGAGTGGTGGTGAATGGTGCCACATCCAGCTGGCAGCCTGTCACTAGTGGTGTGCCCCACAGATCAGTGCTGGGCCAAATGCTCTTCAACATCTTTACTGATGATCTGGATGAGGGGACTGAGTCCATCATCAGTAAATTTGTGGATGACACCAAGCTGGGGGCAGGAGTTGATCTGCTGGAGGGTAGAGAGGCTTTGCAGAGGGACCTCGACAGGCTGGACAGATAGGCAGAATCCAACGGCATGAGATTGAACACATCCAAGTGCCGGGTTCTGCACATTGGCCACAGCAACCCCAGGCAGTGCTACAGGCTGGGGTCAGAGTGGTTGGAGAGCGGCCGGTCAGAGTGGCTGGAGAGCAGCCAGGCAGAGAGGGACCTGGGGTGCTGGTTGATCGTAGGCTGAACATGAACCAGCAGTGTGCCCAGACTGCCAAGAAGGCCAATGGCATCCTGGCCTGCATCAGGAACAGTGTGGCCAGCAGGAGCAGGAGAGGTCATTCTGCCCCTGTACACTGCACTGGTTAGGCCACACCTTGAGTACTGTGTCCTGTTCTGGGCCCCTCAGTTTAGGAAGGATGTTGTCTTGCTGGAACGTGTCCAGAGAAGGGCACCAAAGCTGGTGAGGAGTTTGGAACACAAGCCCTATGAGGAGAGGCTGAGGGAGCTGGGGTTGCTTAGCCTGGAGAAGAGGAGACTCAGGGGTGACCTTCTTGCTCTCTACAAGTACCTGAAGGGAGGTTGTAGCCAGGCAGAGGTTGGTCTCTTCTCCCAGGCAGCCAGTACCAGAACAAGAGGACACAGTCTCAGGCTGCGCCATGGGAGGTTTAGGCTGGATGTGAGGAAGAAGTTCTATACAGAGAGAGTGATTGCCCATTGGAATTGGCTACCCATGGAGGTGGTGGAGTCACCTTCATTGGAGGTGTTCAGGAGGAGACTTAATGGGGGGCTTGGCTGCATGGTTTAGTTGTTTAGGTGGGTTGGATTGGTTGATGGGTTGGACGTGATGATCTTGAAGGTCTCTTTCAACCTGGTGTATTGTATTGCACTGTATTGCATTGTATTTAGCAGAGAGTGGCAAGCGCCACCTTAATACACTCTTAATAATAGCAACTGCCTACAGCTACCACAGAGTAGCAGAAGTATCCTTTCTGTTTAAGCACTAACTATACAATGGGCACAATTTCAGATTTGATTGGCCTTCCACCTGGAAGATTTTACATGAAGAAAGTAATACAGGGCTTAAAACTCAGACTGAAACAAATCTGTGTTTTCATTGGCTGGTTTCAACATAAGTTTAATTTAAAATCTCATGGATTTCTGCCACATAAATTTGAATATCTTAGAAGAGAGAATTAAGCCTAAGTTTTTAAAAGCCTTTTTGTCATATCTATTTGCCTTCAAAAATCAGTTTGTTACCTCACTTCATTTTTAGTATGCTAATTACTTTGACAACATCTTTGAACATTGCTTTGAGAGTTTGGGTTTATTCAAAAGCAGATGCATGTTTGCCTTAATGTTTTATATTTCTTTAGGGAGTTTTTAGCTGGATCATAATTTCTGTTCAGTTTGGAATCACATTTGTAATGTCTTTTCTCAATCAAACCACAGCAGGGAGAAAACAGCTGTTTACATACAAACAAAACCAGAAAACATAAAGTGTAATTGGGAGTACATGGGCACTAAAGCAGGTTAATAGACTTCCTTTGATGAGAGATTCTGGAAGGAGAGAGAGAACTGTTCATTTGCACTGACCATCCCATGTGAGTTGCCTTACCAATAGGCAGAAAAGAACCATATGCCAGAATCATCTGAGTAAAAAGCATTGTCGTCAAAAATCACTGAAGGTCATCAGGTACAGCTGATCAGTTGTGACACCTTCAAGCAATGATTCAAAGTACTGTTTTGTTGTCTACAAATTCATTCTTACCCTTCATGAAACATGAGATCAGCTGTCCATGCTCTCCTTCCCAGGTCATACTTTAAGCAAGGGAGAGACAATTTCTCTGAGTACAAGATCCTTCTCCCCTCTCACCAGTTGAGTGTTTTTTATATCTCTGGAATAATTTTGCACAAACTTTCCCAGTTACAACCTGTATGTTTTTCTAGAACCACTCAGCAACCTTAGATACTATGATTACATTAGCTTCATGTAACTCCAGTCAATCACTTCCCATGTGTCCCGAAGGGACAAAAAGCCTCAAAAATGCTCTGAAGCAGACAATGGGGCAGGAGCCAGCAGGTCTGTTTTTTCAAAAAAATGGCCACGTTGCTCAGGCTTGTCTGAACATGTCATGGAGCCCAAGTGGGCCGGGTTTGTGTGTGCCTTTGGCCATGTTTAGAGAAAACCCTTTCTATAGGTTACAGTGTCAGGGTTTTATAGCCATTATTGTCTCAGGAAATCTGTAAATACCACCCAAAGAGCCAGAGCCTTGCCTTGCAATTTCCAAGCTCTGGGAGGAAGCACAAGCCTCATTTGGAAGCCAAGCTGTGTTTCAGTTTACCCAGACAGGACTGCAAAGGTCCCTCACTGTATTAGCGTTATAAAGCCCAGGAGCAGACAGACACGTCTTGCTGGGCTGAACCCCCAGAGGAGCTGAGTCCCTGGGACAGTTTCGTTTTATTGGAAGAAGGAACAAGTGCCACTGAGGACTGCAGCAGAAGAACCTCTTTTCTACAAGGCTTTCAGCTACAAAGCCTTTGGGAATAAATTCTGTGTCTCAGCAACCAACTGCAGACACCAACAGAAAGTGAAACTGTGCTCCTGCAACTTCCACGTGGTTGATGCCATTTTGGTTTTGTTTAAATTCCCACATGTGCCACGAGGTATCAGGATCAGTGAGTAATTGCAAAATCTGATTTTTATAAGCATCTATTAAAGGTCTGTTGCCCTAGGGAATTCTGGAGTTCCCACACACACTTTGTGGGCAACCTCTGGCTTCGTTGCCAATGTTCCCTTTCATTTTCTTTACAGTTTAAAGTACTGTTTGTTGTTTCTGGATTTTTGTACATATTATTTAAATTGTTACTTGTTCCTGCTGGTGAGGTATCAGTTCCATGACCAAATATTTAAAAATAGGTTTTATTAATATTTTTAGTGGGATTTTTTATTATTAATATAGTTGTTATCATTTTTATTAATCATCCCACTTACTGAATATTAATAGCCTTTTAATGATCATAACACCATGTCTATGCCAATTAATTGGAGGTTCCCAGATATACTGAAGCCAGCTGCCACCAGCTTACAACCCAGAAAATACAGCACAAGGTCATGAAGCTTGAGCATGTGAATTAAAAGCAGAAACTGCAGGAGATGTGTTTATTCAGGCTAGAGAAGAGAAGGCTCATGGATACATTTTCTGCTGTCTTACTGCAGTGTTACAGCTATCTAATGAGAGGGTGGACCACAGATGGAGCTTCTCTTCCTTCTCCAAGGAGCACAGCAATAGCAGAAAAGGCATTGGACATACATTGCTACACCAGGAACTCTGATTAGCTGTTACAGACAAAAAAATGCACTGTATACATGGTCAAATTTATGAAAAAGGTCCAAAGAGAGGATGAAGTGTCCATCCCTGTAGAAGTTCAAACTGTTATTTGAAAGGACCCTGAGCAACCTGCTCTTAATTGGCCTTGCTTTGACCAGTGTGGTTGGCTTCAGACCTCCTCCAGAAGCTGCTTCCAGCTGCATTTTTTCTGTGATTCTCTGACTGCATGATCACCTGCCCTTGAAGCACTGCAGAAGGTGTTTCACTGTTGGACAGCAGAAATCTGAATGTCCTGAGTTATATTTACAGAGAACACATCACATTGGCCAGATGCCAAGGCAGATCCTTTAAGCATTTAAATTAATTTGATGATCAGGTTTATTGTTTATCCTCTCCCACACCAAAAAACATGAGATACATCATCAAAAATTGAGAATGTGCTTTTTGAGAATATGCTGAATGTACAGTTCAATTCGCTGACACATACACAAATTCTCCAAACCAGGGTCATTCCTATCACTACGGTATGCTCTTCCTGGCCACTCAACCCTACCTCTCCAGTAAATACTAAAATTAATAAACTAAACATTAAAAATTAAGATATTCAGAGCCAATAACACTAAGAAAATAATAGTATCACACACACACACAAAGTAATACACAAAACTCAGAAGTCAAGAAATGAGATGCTTCAGTAGTTACCAGCACATTAAATTATGATTTGAAGAGCTGCAGTGAAAAACGAACAAACAAACCAACCTCCCCAACAGCTAAACAAACCAAAACAATCAGCCATAAAAAAAAAAAGGCAGCTAAATCTTTAGCGTCTATCAAATTTGGGATAATGCTAAGTGGAGTACTGCAGGCAGCCCATGATTCTGTTATCCAACCAAAGATCCATGCTGCATACTGGGCACATAACTTATGGATAACTAACAAAGGTTAGCTTAGCTAAGCTTCACAGTAACAGAAATGGCCACACAAAAACTGGCTGCATTCAGCATGGAGCCAGCAAGAATGACTGACAAAATTCACTAAGGCTTTGAATCTCCAAAGGAAGGAGATTCATCAAATAAATGGGCAAGATGCAAGCTTGACACAGACTCTGAATCACTGGCTAAACCAGCAGTTATTTCCTGGATGATATCCTTGGTGTTCAACACACCACTTTTTGTTCTATTTCAAAGGTGAGGGAAAGGCAGACCATTTGTTTCTGCAAGTCTTATTGCAGAGGACCTGTCTTCTGTCCCATATGTGGTTTTCTTCCCAACAGCTCAGCAAAAGACTACATAAGAGAGGCACCAAAAGACTAAAAGTCTGTGAGTTTTAATCACAGACCCAAGCTGTAGCCACAGTCTCAGCTAGACTTGGATCAAAATTTGTTCTCTTCTTCCTTTCCCACTGTTTAAATGGACACGCACATTCAAGAGTGGGCATAAGATGATCTCTGAAGTTCTTAGCAGTGGAATAGAGAAAAGTGTCACATTCCCAGTGTTATAGAGCTGATACTCTATGCTCACAGGGAACCCGAGCTGTGTGTTCCTAAGCTGAATCCTCTCAGTATGGCCTACAGACACAAAAGGAAAACATACAGAGAGAAAGAAAGCCAACTACAGTGTTCAGTATGCCTAAGACAACTTCTAGGTGTATTTTTGTCCTGAACGTATAGACATGGCTTATGTTAGACACCCAGTTTCATGCAGAAATTTGGCTGCAATCTAAGAATTAAACCAGGCATGAGATAAATGTGAGATTATGACCTTTTCCCAAAGGACAAAAATGCCAGTAGCTGTACCTTGAGGCTGAATTGGTGCCATTTATCTCAGTAGAACAACACACACTGGTAGGTATAGTATTAACAAGTTTGTCAATGCCTGGCCTAAGAGTATTACACAGCTGTTCTCCAAAACAATGGTGTGAGTTTAAGCATCACTTGGGCAGAATTTCCAATACACGCCAGTATTTGTCTTTCCCCATTGTTATTTCTTTTTTATTATCCTATTTTCTTGGTCCCTCATTTATGCTCAGCTGGTCTTTCATTCTCCATTCCTGTTTTGGCATCATCATTGGTATTACTTTTTTGGTATTTGTCTTCCCTATCACCTCTCATCTTGGCCATTTGCTTTGCCCTTTGTTTTATTCTTGTCTTCTGGATTGGTCTTGCAATAAGAGATGACTGCGCAGCAGAGAAATCTTTCATCTCAATGTTCAGCCTGTAAATAAAAGTGTGCAGCTGACTCTTCTGGAGTCTGGATTTCTTTTTCTCCCTATCAAACAGAACAAAGTAAAACACAACAACTCTCCTCAGGTAAGCCTCAGAGCTCTGTTCTCTGCCAGACAAACCTCATATATTCTTCTGGATGGGTATTCTACACGCTTTGCAATCATAATTCCCAGTTTACCAGTACCGAGATTATTGTTGTGCTGTCCACATTGGATCATTTTACATTTTTGCCATTTCATATTCTCCAAAATACATTTATAAAACACATGAATATGTATTCACATAACAAATAACAGAGTTTCATGTTTGAACAAGTTCCAGAAGATTTTAAGCAGTAGTTATAACCAAACTGAAACTATTCAGGATTTATTTAAGTTTTCCAAATGAAATTACAGATAAAACTAGCTGTAAGTAAAACAGCTGACTCCTGTTTGTCTCAATTGCTCTTTCAGTTGCACCCCAAAATTGCTATCTACAGAAATCCAGTATTCCTTTCCATGTCTTGCTAGTGAATTTAGGAGATAAAAGAGATTATTTGGATGTCATCTCTCTTTTTTAGATAAAATGTGAAGAAATGTGTAAAAACAAACACTGCAAGTCAAACGACAGGGTTCTGGCCATCTGGATCTGACATCTTACAGCTTGTGCTGAGGGATCATAATTGAAGACATTTTGCCGTCTTGATTTAAGTTTTTCTGCTTGCTATATCATTTTATGCTTTCCATGTGAAAGAAATGTTTGGGGTTTGGGTTTTTTTTGCCTGCATGTGTATGAAATGTGCCATTACCTGATCAGAAAAAAAATCTAACTGCATATGGTGAAGAATTAGAACTGATTGGCATTTGATTTTCTGTTGTAGGCTTGCTTTCCTGCAAAATAGAAGAATTTCTTTCATCAGCTGCTTTCTTGGGAAACCATCCAAGCACCTTACACTAGTCCCACCTGGAAGATAGCTGCTTGACTCACCCACTGGTTGGCTTCCCACCAATGCTTCTAGGCAAACAGCCAAAGGGGAAGGTCATCTGAGAACAGGCTGGCAGGTAGAGGTGAGAAAAGCCACTTGGGCAAAGAACACAGCAGCTTCCAGGCAGTCTGGAGAATCACCTGGATAAATATTTGAAGTTTTCAAATAACTTAAATCTGTGGCAACATACAGGGATACAGTTCGGCTCAATCGCCAGTCAGAACCGCTCCTTCGGGACAGCTCCGCTTGCCTAGTGAGTTTCTGCTGGGCTTTTTGCCTTGCTTTCGGGGTTTAGCGGGTCGGGAGGACTCCTGGGGGGCAGGGATTGAGGCGGGCTCGTGCTCTCGCGAGCGTGCACGGGAGCGAGTGCCTGACGTCAGCCGCGGGATTTAAATCCCAGCGGGCTGTGCGGGCGACGCCAGTTCGGCTCAATCGCCAGTCAGAACCGCTCCTTCGGGACAGCTCCGCTTGCCTAGTGAGTTTCTGCTGGGCTTTTTGCCTTGCTTTCGAGGTTTAGCGGGTCGGAGGACTCCTGGGGGGCAGGGATTGAGGCGGGCTCGTGCTCTCGCGAGCGTGCACGGGAGCGAGTGCCTGACGTCAGCCGCGGGAGATTTAAATCCCAGCCGGGCTGTGCGGGCGACGCCAGTTCGGCTCAATCGCCAGTCAGAACCGCTCCTTCGGGACAGCTCCGCTTGCCTAGTGAGTTTCTGCTGGGCTTTTTGCCTTGCTTTCGGGGTTTAGCGGGTCGGGAGGACTCCTGGGGGGCAGGGATTGAGGCGGGCTCGTGCTCTCGCGAGCGTGCACGGGAGCGAGTGCCTGACGTCAGCCGCGGGAGATTTAAATCCCAGCCGGGCTGTGCGGGCGACGCCAGTTCGGCTCAATCGCTAGCCTTTCGGCTGCTTGCGCAAAAAAAAAAAAAAAAAAAAAAAAAAAAATTTTTTTTTTTTGCTTGCTTTGTTTTTGTTTTTTGTTTTTTGTTTTCACTCATACGCTGCACCATGGTCATTACTCGGACCAAGGGTAGAAAAATAGCATCTACCCAGACAGAGTTGTTTCTCCAGCATGCTGGAGTCCAGGCTGCCAGCTGCGGAGAGTGCTTCAGCCTGGCAGTTGGAATAGAGGGAGAGGGAGAGGGAGAGGACACCTGTGTCAGGTGTGAGCAGGTGAACTTTCTCCTCAGCCTGGTGGCTGACCTGAAGGATGAGTGGCCAAGCTGAAAGAGGAGGTGTCTAGGCTGAGGTCAATAAGGGAAAGCGAACGGGAGTTAGACTTGTGGGAGAAGGCTCTGCAGATCTCCCCTGCTGAGGGCCGGCCCCTGAAAACGGAGAGGGATGGACACAGGTCCCTGCCAAGGGTGGCAAGAGAAATCCACCCCGGCCCTCTCCTCCTTCTCCGCTGCCCTTGCGTAATAAGTATGAGGCCCTGCAGGCTGAGGGCGGTGGGGATGAGAGGGCTGAGGAGCGGCCATCCAGAGGGATACCAGGGCCAAGCGGTCCCCGCCGGCTGTAACGACCAGCTCTGGGGAGCAGCCTAAGGCCAAGCCTAAGACCAAGCGGCCACCACCAGCTATAATGACCGGCTCCACAAAGAGAAGGAGAAGGGTTATAGTTGTTGGGGACTCTCTCCTGGGGGGTACTGAGGGACCCATATGTCGTCCCGACCCATCCCACAGGGAGGTCTGCTCTCTACCTGGGGCGCGGATAAGGGATATTGCAAGGGGAATCCCCAAGCTCATCAGTCCCTCTGACTATTACCCTCTACTGGTAATACAGGCTGGGAGTGATGAGATCGACAGGAAGGGCACCAGGGCAATTAAGAAGGAGTTCAGGGCCCTGGACAATTGATCGATGGGGCAGGCGCGCAAGTGGTGTTCTGCTCAGTTCCCTCAGTGGCAGGGGAGTACACTGAGAGGAACGGGAGAACCCACACCATCAATAAGTGGCTCAGGGAATGGTGCCAGCGGAGGAACTTTGGTTTCTTTGATCATGGGCCTACTCTTACAGCACCCGACCTGCTGGGTCCTGATGGGGTGCATTTATCTAGAAGGGCAAGAGAGTCCTAGCACTAGAGTTGGCAGGGCTCATTAGGAGGGCTTTAAACTAGGTCTGAAGGGGGTGGGTGAAGACATCGGTCCCTCTGCAGAGGTAAGAGTAGGGCACAAGGTAGGGTCAACTGAGAGGTCGGGAGCCCAGCTGCAGTGCATGTACACCAATGCACGCAGCCTGGGCAATAAGCAAGAGGAGCTGGAGGTCCTAATCCACCAGGGCAACTATGATATAGTTGCCATCTCAGAAACATGGTGGGACAACACGCACGATTGGAGTGCTACACTGGGGGGTACAGGCTCTTTAGGAGGATAGGAGAGGGAGAAGAGGAGGAGGGGTGGCTTTGTATATTAGGAGACACTTTCTGCTTCAGAACTTGAGGTGGAAGATGAGGGAATTGAGAGCCTGTGGGTTAAAATCAGAGGGCACCCAACAAACCTGACATCCTGGTTGGAGTCTGTTATAGACCACCCACCAGGATGAGGAGATTGATGAATTATTCTATAAACAACTGCAGGCTGTCTCAAGATCATCAGATCTTGTCCTCGTGGGTGACTTCAATCTGCCAGATATCTGCTGGGAACTTAATTCAGCAGAGAGAAGGCAGTCCAGAAGATTCCTGGAGCGAATAGAGGACTGCTTCCTAACGCAGCTGTTAAGCGAGCCTACCAGGGGACAGGCTCTGCTTGACCTGCTGCTCTCCAATAGGGAAGGGCTGGTGGGAGATGTGACCGTGGGAGGCTGCCTAGGGTGCAGTGACCACGAGATAGTGAAGTTTTCAATATGCAGGGAGATAGGGAGGAGTACCAACAGAACCTTCACCCTGGACTTCCGGAGGGCAAACTTCAGCCTCTTTAAGAAACTTATTTGTAAAGTTCCCTGGGTACCAACCCTCATGAACCGAGGGGTCCAGGAGGGTTGGACCTACTTCAAAAAGGAGCTCTTGAGGGCACAGGAACTGGCGGTCCCCATGTGTCGAAAGATGAGCCGGCGGGGAAGGCTCTCGGCCTGGATGAGCAAGCAGCTCCTGGGGGAATTAAGGGAAAAAAAAGGCTGTATCACCTTTGGAAGGGGGGAAGGCTTCTCGAGGTAGGTTCAAGGAAGTGGTTAGATTATGTAGAATAAAATTAGAGGCAAAGGCCCAGTTAGAACTGAAACTGGCCACCTCTGTGAAAGAAATAAAAAGCAATTTTACAAATATATCAACGCTAAAAAGAAGGGCAAGAAGAACCTCCACTCCTTACTGGACCTGGAGGGGAACACGGTGACCGAAGATGAGGAAAAGGCTGAGGTCCTGAACGCCTTCTTTGCCTCCATGTTTAACAGCAAGGCAGGAGTCCAGGATGAGTGGCCTCCTGAGCTGGGTAATAGGGTCGGGAGCAGTGTAATGCCCCAGAAATCCATGAGGAATTAGTTCGGGACCTGCTGAGCCACTTGACACCCACAAGTCCATGGGACCGGATGGGATCCATCCTAGGGTGCTGAGAGAGCTGGCAGATGAGCTGGCCAAGCCACTCTCCATCATTTTCCTCCAGTCCTGGCTCACTGGAGAGGTCCCAGATGACTGGAAACTGGCCAATGTGATCCCCATCCACAAGAAGGACGGATGGAGGAGCCCGGAAACTACAGGCCAGTCAGCCTGACCTCAGTGCCAGGGAAAGTGATGGAACAGATTATCCTGGAGGCAATAACTGCGCACCTGAAGGATGGCCAAGGGCTCAGGTCCAGCCAACAGGGATTTAGGAAGGGCAGGTCCTGCCTCTCCAACCTGATCTCCTTCTATGATCAGGTGACCCATCTGGTGGACGTGGGGAGGCCTGTGGATGTAGTCTATCTGGACTTCAGCAAGGCCTTTGACACCGTCCCCCACAGTAAACTGCTGGCTAAACTGTCAGCTCGTGGTTTGGACCGCAACACTCTGTGCTGGGTTAGGAACTGGCTGGAGGGCCGCCCAGAGAGTGGTGGTGAATGGTGCCGCATCCGGCTGGCGGCCAGTCACCAGCGGCGTCCCCCAGGGATCGGTGCTGGGCCCCATCCTCTTTAACATCTTCATTGATGATATGGATGAGGGGGTTGAGTCAGTCATCAGCAAGTTTGCAGATGACACAAGTTGGGAACAGATGTTAGTCAGTTAGAGGTAAAAGGCTCTGCAGAGGGACCTCGACCGACTAGACAGATGGGCAGAGTCCAATGGGATGGCATTTAATAAGTCCAAGTGCCGGGTGCTGCACTTTGGCCACGGCAACCCCATGCAGGGCTACAGGCTGGGGTCAGAGTGGCTGGAGAGCTGCCAAACAGAGAGGGACCTGGGGGTGCTGATTGACACCCACCTAAACATGAGCCAACAGTGTGCCCAGGTGGCCAAGAGGGCCAATGGCATCCTGGCCTGTATTGGGAATAGTGTGCCAGCAGGAGCAGGGAGGTCATTCTGCCCCTGTACTCTGCATTGGTTAGGCCACACCTTGAGTACTGTGTCGAGTTCTGGCCCCTCAGTTTAGGAAGGACATCGAGATACTTGAACGTGTCCAGAAAAGGGCAACAAGGCTGGTGAGAGCCTTGAGCACAAGCCCTAGGAGAGGCTGAGTGAGCTGGGATTGTTTAGCCTGGAGAAGAGAAGGATCAGAGGTGACCTCATCGCTCTCTACAACTACCTGAAAGGTGGTTGTAGACAGGAGGGGTTTCGTCTCTTCTCCCAGGCAACCAGCACCAGAACAAGGGACACAGTCTCAAGCTGTGCCAGGGGAGGTTTAGACTCAGGTGAGGAGGAAGTTCTTCACTGAGCGAGTCATTCGTCATTGGAATGGGCTGCCCAGGGAGGTGGTGGAGTCGCCGTCCCTGGAGGTGTTCAAGGGAGATTGGACGTGGCGCTGGTGCCATGGTCTAGTTGTGAGGTCTGTTGGGACAGGTTGGACTTGATGATCCTTGGGTCTCTTCCAACCTTGGTTATACTGTGATACAGCCAGAAGCCCTGAAAGAAATTTCATATCTCCAGAATTCTGATGGTTGCTAAAATATATGTTAAGATGCATCAGTACAGAGTAAAGCTTACTTCTCCATGATATTAAAAGAGGAAAAGGGATTATCTAGGTAACTACAGGCCTGTTAATCTGATTTCACTCTCCAGCAAAGAAATCCTGGAGTTGATATGGATATCAGTTAATGAAAATTAAATGTAGAAAAGAATTAGCACCAGCCAATATGATTTTAGAAGAACAGGCTATGAAATAAAATAGGGTTTATTTGACTTAATCACGTATGTGTGCTTGATAGTAGACTTTAAACAATATGCTTTAAACAATACATAAATGTATTTAATAAAGTCTTGTGTGACTTAGTACCACATGATAGATGAAAAAATTAAATCCTCACAATATCACCAGTGTACATATTACATGTTTCAAAAACAGGCTGGTTGAACTACAAGTGAGAAGTCCATGAAAAACCTTGATCAGAGAATCATAGACTCATAAAATGGTTTGGCTTGGAAGGCACCTTAAAGATCATCTAGTTTCAACTCCCCTGCTATGGGCAGGAACACCTTCCACTAGACCTGTTGCTCATGGCCTGACCTTGAACACTTCCAGGAGGGGGCATCCACAGCCACCCTGGACAACCTATTCAGTGTCTCACCACCCCATTGCAAGGAATTTCTTTCTAATATCCTGTCAAAATCTACCCTCCTCAGGCTTCAATTCCCCCTCAAGCTATCACTACAATCCCTCCTAAACAGTCCTTCTTCAGACTTCCTTTAGGTCCCCTTCATATATTGAACAGTCCAAACTATTGCAGTCCCTTGCCATAAGGCAGATGCTCCAGCCCTCTGATCATCTTCAGGCCTTTTCTGGACCTGCCCCAACAGCTCAATGTCCTTCCTTGAGGCACCAGAACTGGTTGCAATACTCTAGGTGGGGTCTCATGAGAGCAGAGCAGCAGAGGGGGAGAATCACCTCACTAGTCCTTCTTTTGGTGCAGCCCAGGACATGGTTGGCCTTCTGGGCTGCAAGCGTGCTTAATCATCAAGTGCAGGTATTTCTGAAAGAATTCTATTGGATGTGAACCATGCTACAAATGAAGATGTCTCCAGACTCGGAAAACAGCAGCTTGGAGAGGGTTGATAGGATGTGGAACACAAGCAAGTCTCCACGAACTTGTAGAATTCTGAGGGGGTAAAAGGCAAACACATTTCCTCTTATGTATAAATGAAGATAACAGGAGAAGAAAGCTGAAGCTACCATGATAAATTATAAAGAAAACTTATCTGTAGTTCTGTCCTACATCTGTTGTACACATATCAGAAAATGATACCGTTTACAGAAAAGGGACACTGAAGATCTTTGTAGCCTAGGCAGTGATGCTAAAGCAATACTAGAAGAGATTGATCTAGATATCAGGGACTAAAAAAATTTCTGATCATCTGGAAGATAGATCAGATATAGTCTTATGAATGACTGTGTCCATTTTTTAATAGCAAGGCTGATTACCAGAAGCAGTGATGGGTTCTCCATCCCTAGTATTTGGCAGCACATACCAGATGACTTCAGGTTTTATTCAGACAAACAGCAGTGCCACTCTGCAGTTAAGCTTCACATATAGACTGTAATGTGGGGCTAAGTTGGTGAAATAAAAATATTGTGTACACAGGAGTTAAAACAGAAGAAGGCAATGTCCTACTCAGTCTTTCAAGACCATGGAGATATCCAAAACATCATTAGCACCTGAAAATTTCTCATGAAGATCTCTGCAAAAACAACTCTTCTATTTCAGGTGCTGGGGCACAAACTAGTTGACACGTATTTGCACAGCACAGGACAAGACAAAGAATGTAGTTAAAAGTTGTTTAGTTCGGGAGAAATACATAAAGTCAGGCAAACTTTTAGGTGATGTAAGCCTTACATTTCCCCTACAAACAAAGGTGTCCAACCAATTTGAATGTCTGGCTTAATATTTTCATAAGTTTCTAAACAGTTTTGGATAAACAAAGCCTCAGGCACAAATGTTTTTTGAAGTGTTGTGCAGAAAGACTAAGCAGAAACTACCAAGTGAGAGACAGAAGTTTGAATGCACGTACCAACTCTTACTACTATTTTCAAATGATCTTTTTCTTAAAATAAACAATCTGGTAAAGGCATAGATTTTAATTTGTTAGAAAGAAACTCCAATTCGATTATTTACAGCTATAGGACACTTAGAAGACAAATATTTCTTTTCAGCAAATTAAAATTCAGCTGATGATGATTCTTTCTGTCCTAGCAACACTCTATGTTTAAGAATTCTCCCATTTTCAGATTAGATTAATACCACCCAGCCTATTGCTAATAAAATCATCTTTCTCCTTTGCCCTTTCTAAGTTGAAACTTATGCAAACATGCAAAAGATAAGTCTTTGGATTAAGATTCTCTACTGATGGAAGTAATTCACTTTCACTGTGGCAGGTAATGCCACCCTCACACAGATGCTTGAATGCTGGTTCAATTTTCATGAACATCAGTAATGATGACATCTATTAGTCTGATTTTATCCAAGCACAGTGCAGATTTTGTTATTTTGAAGATCTTACCCATCTGATCTCTGCTGATGTTCTCACCACTGGGCAGTACAACAGCACTTAATAGGATTGAATGCACCATGTAGACTGTATAAAAGAAGTCTCTCCTTCCATGGCAGATAAGGGGTGGGGGGAGTTAATAAGCAGATTGCCAAAAGCCACACAGACAGAAGCGCAACATGGTAGCTCCTTCAAATAGGCAGGGAAGCATTTACCATGAATTTGCCAAGTGTCAGCCCAGATTGCCATCTGCAGCCTGCAAAATATTATCCCTACAGCCACAGAGGTCACTTGATGGCTTATTACCCTACAGCTATAACAAAAGAAGTGTTTTGAAAAGCGCTTCCCCTGTGATTTTTTTCCACAGATGAGAAAATTTCCTTTTCAAACACTCTTATAGAGATGCCAGACTTCCTTCTAAACTGGGGAATGCCAATACCCAAATACTCAAAGCCACTATGCAACTGCTCAGCAAAGGAATGTTTCCTATGGGAGGATTACAAGATACATAATTTTTAGAAGAGCAACACTACATATATCCCTTCCTTGGCATGTGCAAATGTTCCCTTTACACACAGCAAACTGCCAGAACTCTGACACTGAAGTAACCAGTGTCTTTTCCTGGTATGCCTACTCTTTCTTCAGTCCCTCTCTTGTGCTGGGGCAATCTGGTAGCAGAAAATGTCTCAAATTGCCTTCCACAACATGGATTTACATTCTCCATATGCGTGCAAAGTCAATGCAAAAGACCTTCTTTGTGCCTTCCCCACCTTTAGTCTGTTGCATAAGAACTGCAGAATTACTGGGTTTAAATTATTTTTGTTTTAATTTTTATTATTATTACATAGCTTCTAGAGGTCACAATCACAGTTACCAGCCTGTTGGATCCAACACTTTCAAACTCACAGCAAGACTAACTCTACCCCTTTGCACAAAGACTTCAGAATGCCAGTAGTATGAGAAGAGTAGAGTCTAGGTAATTCAGCAGGTCAAAACAAACTATAGAACTCTCTTGTCCTCCACACCACTGAATATCCATCAAGCAAACTGTTTTAAAATGCTTAATGTCCAGATTTGTGATTTGCTGAGGAAACATCTGCCTAAAATACAGGTGGGAAAGCCTTCTGAACAAAAATGACCTTCCTCCCTTTTATTGAAGAAAAAACCCAGGTGGTTGGACGGCTCCCAAAAGATGTTGCGGATACCTTTCAGAGATTCAGAGAATTTAATTGTGTCAATAGCTTTGAATAATACTGTTTGGTGATGTTTATCCTGCATGGCTCTGATAGCAAGCAGTTGGTCTGAGCAGCTTCAGAGCTTTCAGGCAGACAGACATGAGTTTTCAGCGTGGTGTATTGTAACCAGAACCCGTCTGCTTAATATTGTTTTTCTCTTCTTACATCTCCTATCCCTTCCCGCCCTTGGGCTTGTAAAATGCAAAGAAAGAGCCATCATAAGCATTAGACTCCATGTCTGTATTGAGGCAATCTTGTTACTAATCCTGGAAACAGAATTTTCATAATTATCTGATTTCCATGGCATCCTTTGCTGTGAAAAGAATGAGCTTTTTTAAAACAAACTTATTAGTCAACTTTTAAAATCAGGCAATAAAGCAATTTAAAAGGACAGAGCTAAGGAACTTGCAGCTGAAGTGAAAAAGCATATAGTGATGGAAAGTTTGTAGCTTGGAGGTCTTTCTTAGATCTGCTACTGAATCATGCCAGTCAAGAACAGTAATTTTTTATTTTCAAAGTCTGTAGCCCAGACTCTAAACCTTTAGTTAAGGGAAAAAAATGTCCAGTGTTCATAGAATAGTCTGGGTTGGAAAATATCTTTAAATGTCATTTCCTCCTAATTTCTGCTACAGTACCAGGGATATCTTCAGGCAGATCAGGTTGCTCATACTCCGCCACCCAGCCTTTCCAGGGTTGGGGTTTCTACCACCTTTCTGGGCAACCTGTTTCAGTGTTTCACCACCCTCAGTGCAAAAATTTCTTCCATGTATCTAGACTAAACCTAATCTCTTTTAGTTTAAAACTATTTTGTCTTATTGCAACAGACTCTGCTAAAGACCGTCTCCATATTTCATGTAGGTCCCTTGTAAACTGCAATAAGGTCTCCCTGGAGCATTCTCTTCCTTACACACTCAACAGCTCCAACTCAGGTCAATGACATTTGCTCTACCAGTGCTACAGATTTCACACACACCCAGTTCAGCACCTGAAAAAGAAAGAATCCACAAAAACATACAGGAAGAAATTGTTTCTAAGGCAGTGTTCATTGTGGTGCTGCATATACTGAAGAGTATGTATTACCAGTAATTGCACAAAATCACATGACTACAAATAGAGAAGAAGGACAGAAAGGAAAATTCTCATAGAAAGTGAATAATTTTGCAAAATTAATAAAAAAATTAATAGACATGAGAGCAAGAAATTTCCAATGATTTAGCTGTTGTGAGGGTTTAAGCCCCAAAATCACCATACCTGAAGACTTTCACTTTGTTTTTCCAGCATATTCTTGTGATTCAGAAATGTAAGATCTCATGTATTGCACTTACTATGAATGTGATCAAACCTAGAGAACTGAAGGAAATGTAAGGGGCATCCCACCATTCATGAGAGTTGTAGGAGGACAATCTCCCCATCTCAAAGGTGAAGACTTTTGCAGGTACTGAATAATGTCACAACACAAGACCCTATAGATTTGGGTTTTTTTTCTGATGAAAGAAATGAGACACCTGTCTCTGGACAAGCAAGGCAGGCATTTACATTGTGGTGGGGGTGAGAAAGTTCCCTCCCACACACAGGGAAAGAAACCACAGCTAGCTCAGTCGGAAAAGCAGATGAAAGCTATATTTACAAGCATAAATGGAATGCAATGAATATATACACAAATATACAATATTTACAATATATACAGGAAAATACAACAATGAACACAATGCAAAAAAAACCTTTTCCCTCCAGCCGGCCAGGGGGGTTCCCTGAACCCCCCCTCTCTCCCTCCCCACCTCCCCTTTTTCCCAAAAGGGTTAGAGAGAGAGAGAGAAAGGCAATTAAGAAGGAAAAAGTCTGTTAGCTAAAAAGCACATGCAAAATTTTGTTCTTATCTGGTTAGCTGTTAACTCAAGGCGTTCCTGCTTCAGCAAGAGAGAAAGCACAGACTGCACCCAGCCTGCACCCAGACCAGACACAGACTGAACCAACAGCACCCAAACTCAAAACTGAACCCCACAAGCACCAATGAATTCGTTTAGACTATCTTGTTTTTGTTCAAATATCAAAAATTTCAGCCAGAGTGTTCAGCAACTGTCTCTTTCTTAAAGGCATAGCATCAACCGGTCCAATCCACCTCTTCTAAACAATTTCATTGGCTGTTCATACTGTCCATCCAATCTAAAGCTAGCTACAATTTGTAAGTAAAGTTGATAGTCCATTCCGGCTATCCTCAGGTGTAGATGATTCAGAAGTCCAAGAAACAAGAAAAATGGAAAACAGTTTGTCTCTTCGCAGACGAAGCGAAGAAAAGGGAAACAGGGAAAAGGGAACAGGAACTCTCAGTTGACTCAGGGCTCTCAGGGTTCTCAGGGTTCGTGCACCGTAGATTTCCTCAAGGATTCTTCCTTTGGGCGCGATGTAGCTGTACAACACTCTGAAATTAAACTCTTTCAGCTAAAGTTAGATTTCTTTGTGGAATACACTGAATTTCACCATTCTCTTGCATTACCCAATAAGTGTGACCCGCCTTCAGCTGAAACCACCCCTCGGACAGGTTTAGCCTCTCCTGAGGGAGAAATACCCAAACAGTTTTACCTAACAGATTCTTTTCTCTAACAACAGGAACTCTATCACCTTCCACTTTCTGTAGCAGATCTGAGTGTGCAGGTCCAGCTCGGTTCACTGAACCTCTACTATTTACCAGCCAGGTTGCTTGTGCTAAATGCTTTTCCCAGTTTTTCAAAGATCCACCCCCATGGCTTTAAGAGTGGTCTTCAACAAACCGTTGTAGCGTTCAATCTTCCCTGCAGCTGGTGCATAGTAGGAATGTGGAATATCCACTCAATGCCGTGCTCTTTGGCCCAGCTCTTTACAAGGTTGTTTTTGAAATGAGTTCGTTGTCTGACTCAATCCTCTCTGGAGTTCCGTGTCTCCACAGGATTTGTCTCTCCAGACCAAGAATGGTGTTGCGTGCAGTTGCATGTGGAACTGGATAAGTTTCCAACCACCCAGTGTTGCTTCTACCATAGTGAGCACATACTGCTTACCAGAACGAGAACGTGGTAGAGTGATGTAGTCAATCTGCCAAGCTTCACCATACTTGTACTTGGACCATCTGTCACCATACCATAAGGGCTTAAGTCGCTTTGCCTGCTTAATAGCAGCACAAATGTCACAGTCATGGATGACTTGTGTGATAGCATCCATGGAAATGTCTATGGATCTGTCACGAGCCCACTGGTAGGTTGCATCTCTGCCTTGATGTCCTGACGAATCGTGAGCCCACCGAGCTAAGAATATCTCACCTCGGTGTTTCCAGTCAAGATCGAGATCAGAGTCCATGTCTACTTGAGAAACTCTTGCAGCTAGATCTGCCTGATGGTTGTGTTGCTGTTCCTCAGTAGCTTTGCTCTTAGGGATGTGAGCATCAATGTGTCTCACCTTCACTGGAATTCTCTCGATTCGATCAGCAATGTCCTGCCACAGGTCAGCTGCCCATATAGGCTTTCCTTTCCTCTGCCAACCATTCTTTTCCAGTTCTTTAGCCAACCCCACAGAGCATTGGCTACCATCCATGAGTCGGTGTAGAGATAAAGCTTTGGCACCTCTCACGTTCAGCTACGTCGAGAGCTAGCTGGACAGCTTTTACCTCTGCGAACTGACGGATTCTCTCTTTCTCCATCCTTTGCCTCTGCAACTCGGTGTGTTGGACTCCACACTGCAGACGTTCCACCTTCGCTTGTTCCCGACCAGCCGACAGGAACCGTCTGTGAACAAAGCATATTTCTTTTCATCATCAGAAAGGTCATTGTAAGGAGGAGCTTCCTCAGCACGAGTTACTCTCTCCTCTGGAGTTTAGTACAGTTTGTACCTTCAGGCCAACTTGAGATCACCTCCACTAACCAGATCTTTCAAGATTTCCCATTCGAGCTCTCTGTGTTATCAGAGCCATCCACTTAGACCAGTAGAATCTGTTGCATGATGTGGTATGGAACCCTTGCC